>CM050166.1:15432438-15512438 GCA_027410445.1 Discoglossus pictus
CTTCCAAACAAGTTGTGACCTATTCAATTGTCTGTTTCATATGTGCTTTTAAGGGCCACGGGAAGTGTATTTTCAATATGTTGTCCTTGTAGGGAGGAGGTAAATTCCATAAGCATTTTTTTAAATAAATCAATTGATTTACTTAAAAAATCCCTTTCCGCCCTTTAGAAGAAAATGCCAATTACATAGTAATATAATAATTTAAGTTGAAAAAAAGGACTTTTAGCCCATAAAGTTCAGCCTTTTTAGATCCCATCTGATGCTTGTAATTAGTAAATAGTTAATTGATTCAGAGGGAGTCAAAAAACAAATATTGAAACAGTGGCAATTGTTTCACATGGGGTTAAACAAATTATTGCTGAACCCAAAAATACTATTAATAGGATTACTCCTTCTATCAATACACCTCCTTCTCTAGTTATCTACATAACCTTGAATGACCTTTGCATTAAAAATATATCCAACCCCTTTTTAAAGTTATTTATTATATCTTCTGTCACAATCTCCTTAGATTATGGAGCTCTCTACCAGACTGCCCCTACTGTGAAGAACCCTTTTCTTTAAGGCAGAATCTGTTTTCTTTGAGCCTCAAGGGATGTCCTCATGTCAGTTGAAAACCTCTTGGCACAAAAAGTTCCCCTAACAAAGCTTTACTTTTTCTACAGAAAATGTGTTTTATTTGGTTTGCCTTCTTTCATAGATTAGTCAATCCATTCCCATTACTTTTGTTGCCCTTCTCTGTACTTTTTCCAACTCGAAAAAAGTAATTTTTTTAAGTGGTGCTTAAAATTGTTCTCCATATTCCAAATGAGGGCGTACTAGAGATTTGTATAGGTGCAGAATTATATTTGTTTCCCTGGCTTTGATACCCTTCTTAATACATGCTAATATTTTACTTGCCTGCTGCTTGGCATTGAGCACTGTTACGTTGGTGGCACTCCCAAATGCCTTGGAATATCCATACATTTGTTCCATTTTGATTATACATTTCAAGTTTATTTTTCCTCCCCAAATGCATCATTACTTTATGTGTTTGTAATAAATCTCATCTGTGATTTAGCTGTTTATTCTTCTAATGTATATACATCCCTTTGGAGGAAAGGCACATCATTTTCTAATGTAATTACCTTGAACAACTTGGTATCATCAGCAAAAAAGGAGACACTACTTTCCAGTCCTACTTCTAAGTCATTAATAAATATGTTAAAAAGGAAAGGACCTAATACTGAACCCTGAGGAACCCCACTTACCACATTGATCCAATCTGAGTATATTCCATTTACAACAACTCTTTGCTCTCAATTTACTGAAATTCCTATATCGCTTAGTTTGGACAATAGTCTTCCATGTGGCACTATATCAAAAACATTGCAAAAACCAATGCAAAATTTAAAAAGACTGCATGAGGTGCTTTTGGTCTAAGCTCCTACTTACCTCCTCATAGAAAAGATTTTCATGACATGATTTGTCTCTCATACATCCATGTTGACTTATTATCATGAATATATTCCTGTATACTATCGCTTAACAACCCTTCTAAACACTTCACTATTGCAGAGGTGAGGATAACACATCTATAGTTTCTTGTATTTGCTCTTGCTCACTTCTTATACTATTATATGTGACTAGTGACTTGCCCGTCAAAAATGACAGGGCAATAAAAATTGAAGCCATGGGAATGCCATTTTACACACAATGTAAACCTTTCTGTACTCGCCATGAGTGCCTTTGGCGCTCATGTCGAGCCTCTCCTCTTGTCTATTTTTGCGTCACTCCTTATAAAGAGAGAGATATATTTATCTATATTTATTTAATCAATAATGAATTAATTATTTCTTGAATAAATTAATATAATTTACCTATTTGTAATTAATATATCCAGCAATCAATACCCTGAAGAGCTAACCATCTGTTTATATTTTCTGTCAGCATACAATGTACAGTTTGAGTGTTGGCGCCCTAATGATAAAGTGTAATGAATGTCCCAACTGTGCATTAGAAATTGGTTGTGTGCGCGAGGGAAATACGTTGGTGTAGTTGTGTAAAGCGCCATTGTAGATTTGTAATGTTATTAATGTGTTACGCGGCTTGCCAGCATTTTCCGTCATTTGTAATAGTGTATTTTGTAGTTTGTTCGTTCCTAGGCGATCAACGCACGGCACACAGAACTTTGAAAATAAAGGCAACAACACTCGTTGCGTGCCACGCTAAACTTGAGCAGACACACAGAGGAGAAAGACATAGGGGAGGCAGAGGGGGTTAATGCTGGAAAGAGACATAGGAAGGGGGATAAGGAAAAACAAAACACATAGGGCAGGGAGAGGGGAGAAACGGACACAGGGGTCAAAGAGTGGGGAGAGCTTCACCATGAGCAGAGAAGGCGCTCATCGCTAGCCTCGCAATGAGCGTCAAAGGCGCTCAGCGCAAGGCACGAAAGTGGCGGGTTGTATGACCTCTGCAAGAAGCGCTCATTGCAGGGCTCGCGATGAGCGCCTAAACTACACGGGGGAGAGCCTCATGATGAGCTCCGAAGGTGATCATTGCAAAGCAAGAAAGGTTGAGGGTTGACAAGGCCTGCAATGAGCGGTGAAGCCGTTTATTGATGGGCTTGCGATGAGCAACGAAGACGCTCATCGTGAGGCCCATAAAGTAGACGGGAGGAGTAGCTCGCAATGTGCGGCAAAGGCGCTCAGCGCAGGGCTGACTATGAGCACGGAAGGGGCTCAGAGGGGGCAGAGACTCACAATGTGTGGCAAACAGCATTGCCAGGAAAACAAGTCTCTTGCTGAAATTTTTGACGGGCATGTAGCTAATAGATATATATATCTCAAAACAATAATAAACACAAACTTTTTAACTTTTTTATGTGTAATTTTTTTTATGTGACGTTCCTGATATGATTCTGCTGCTCATATTTCTCATTATTTGCACAATAAGATAATACTATTCTTTTATAATCAGAAAACATTTTGCCTGTTTTCAATTGTAGTTTGTCAAATAAGTATATTTTAAATATAAAACTAGAGTGTTCCTTTAAGATGAAGGAAAATCCAACCCTTCTCAGTGTGATATTGTTCTAGACCTACAGCAGTGGGATATAGGGTCTATCCTTTTATTGAGCGGTTATGGATGTTTACATGGCTTTTTCATTACTGATTGTAATTTTCTTTATATCACTTTATATGAGCTAGAACAAATGCAGCTACAATAAATCCTTTCTCCTGACAACCTTGTAAGCAGTTTAAAACTTTATAAGGTCAAACAGATCTGTTCCAAAGCACGAGTCTCTTGGTGCATGGAATTGACCTCCGACATCATAATAAAACTGTTCAACTTATTTGTTTATGATTTTCTCGATTAGAAAAATAGAATATAATAAAAATATCATGACGAAATTGATGGCATCTCAGGGAAATCTGCCCAATCTATAGGGCAACCTTGAGTTATGTTGGGGAATTATAAATGAGACAGAATAAGGTTATATTAATTCCTTGACTTTGATCTCTTTCTTGTAGATATCAGTAGAAGAATATGAATTTGATGGTCCTATTACTTAAAGTATAATGTTAACTTTCAGAATTTGTAGAGGAGGATAGTTTTTAAGGTTGGTCATGGACAGATGGAAAGTCGGCATTGTTTGCATATGAATAAGCATGAGAGGCAGAGGTGAGGAGTAGTTGTTAAGTAATTGGATCTCACTGAATTTTGTTTTTACTCAAAAACTTGAGTTTTTGAGTAACAAAAAATTCAGTGAAAGCCAATTACTTGACAAATACTCCTCACCTCTGCCTCTTTCTTCCTCCCTTCCCCTTCATCTATTCATTGATAAGAACATACTCTTCTTGATCCAGCTATATCATAATTTTTTTTTCTAGTCTTTAGAAACAAGTGCAGTTTTTCGTGGTCCTTTAAACTCTTGTTTAGTGTCCCTTTTGTCCTCCACAAACGCTAAGTTCCTCAGCATTGTGTGCATCTTGGCAGCAGTGCACCAGGGTGCCATGGGGGGCACCGTCGTCGTAGAAGACCTGGAGCTTTCGATGCACCGGCTGCTCAGGGACCTGCTCTGATCTGCCTATAAGCAGAAATGCAAATGAAGAAAACACCTTATGTACATTTAGCAATTCATTGTTGCATAATTTTATGTAGACATGAATACTTGCATTTAATGAGCATTAAGCCTTTAAAGTTGTCATAACAAGCGCCAGACATGATCAATAGATTTTGCTGCACAAACTCCCTGTGGACACCAGACTCCACAGATGTTTAAGAAACTAAAATATGCTCTTGGTGTACGTTCCCCGTCTTAATGAATGTTAAGGCATGCACGGGAAGTATGATCGACACAAAATAAAGCTAAAACTGTAGGAGTTCCTTGTCTTGGAGCTGTTCTGTCTCTACTGAAGGCTGGGTGACTGCTCTTAGAACAGCGTGGGGGCTCAGCAGATGTAGACATGAGAGGAGTTATTCCACCTTGCATTTTAATGAGCACTCGCTGTGATTCAGCCATCCACCATAGACAAGAGGGTGTCATCAGAGTAAGGTCATAAAGGATGAATTTTTAGAAGCAAGTACTGTCGGCATGTATTGATATTTGGGCAAAAGTTAGTCACCTCCGAGGTACCATGGAAACCTGATTCATATTTAGCTGTGGAAAATGGAAAAATGCGAGAGTCAGAGATCGCCTTAGTCACTTGCAATTTAATACATGCGTTAATTGGCTATTTTTCTGTTGTTTTCTCAATGACCAAATCATCTTGACCAAAATACATCGATTTTTATTCGCTTAATATACTTGAAAGATCTGTTTATCTGTCTGTCTTTCTATTGTTGTTCAGTTGCGCCTGACTCTCCCTCGCTCTATGTGCCGCAGCATGCCAGGCATATCTGGCACCCACTTCAATGATCTCATGTATGCGTCTCCGTAACTGCTGTCTCCTTCTTCCTTTGCCTTTAATATTTCCCAGCATGAGAATGTTCTTTGGGGAATCCTGTCTTCTTGGCCAAAATATTTGAGCTTCAGCTGCATGACTTTTTTTTTCTATACACAGTATCTATATATCGTTTTATCTTAATATACTAGAGAAAGATTAAATATAGTTGTTGACTTATAATACTTTTTTTTTTTTATATATGAGGCGGAATTACTATTTCAGTAGAATTTCAGTTATCCGGCACCCACAGGGATTGGTAGATGCTGGATAAATGTTGTTTCTGGTTGCTTGAGAGTCCCTATTAAAAGAGGCCTAGATGAGCTGCTCTGCTAGGTATATTTGTCATTGAGTGCTGTTCTAGCAGCAGCAGCAGCTTTCACTCCTCACTCACTGGTACGTTCGGCTGGACGGTGCGGTGCTGACCCTGGGGAATGTAACCCCAACACTGCCCTGGCTCAGTCACTCATGCCCGGGGAATGTAACCCCAACACTGCCCTGGCTCAGTCACTCATGCCCGGGGAATGTAACCCCAACACTGCCCTGGCTCAGTCACTCATGCCCGGGGAATGTAACCCCGACACTGCCCTGGCTCAGTCACTCATGCCCGGGGAATGTAACCCCGACACTGCCCTGGCTCAGTCACTCATGCCTGGGGAATGTAACCCCAACACTGCCCTGGCTCAGTCACTCATGCCTGGGGAATGTAACCCCAACACTGCCCTGGCTCAGTCACTCATGCCCGGGGAATGTAACCCCAACACTGCCCTGGCTCAGTCACTCATGCCTGGGGAATGTAACCCCAACACGGCCCTGGCTCAGTCACTCATGCCCGGGGAATGTAACCCCAACACTGCCCTGGCTCAGTCACTCATGCCCGGGGGATGTAACCCCAACACTGCCCTGGCTCAGTCACTCATGCCCGGGGAATGTAACCCCAACACTGCCCTGGCTCAGTCACTCATGCCCGGGGAATGTAACCCCAACACTGCCCTGGCTCAGTCACTCATGCCCGGGGAATGTAACCCCAACACTGCCCTGGCTCAGTCACTCATGCCCGGGGAATGTAACCCCAACACTGCCCTGGCTCAGTCACTCATGCCCGGGGAATGTAACCCCAACACTGCCCTGGCTCAGTCACTCATGCCCGGGGAATGTAACGCCAACACTGCCCTGGCTCAGTCACTCATATCCGGGGAATGTAACCCCCAACACTGCCCTGGCTCAGTCACTCATATCCGGGGAATGTAACCCCAACACTGCACTGGCTCAGTCACTCATGCCCGGGGAATGTAACCCCAACACTGCCCTGGCTCAGTCCCTCATGCCTGTCTGCTTCCAGGTAAAACCTAATTGCAGAGACGTTCAGTAGATGAAATCTAGGTGCCTGTAAGCATTTTGTTGCGTGACAATCTGGCTCTCGGCATATGGTGAGCCCTGTAAATTTTATTTAGTATTTAAATTTCAAATTTCAATTTCCCCCCCAGTTGCTTGAGAGTTCTGGTCGCTTGAGTTCCGGTTAACCGAGAGTCTACTGTATTATGATGGGGGGGGGGGGGGGGGTATTTGTAGAGTTTGTAAAAGAAAATCATGATTTAGCTTATGGTGAGCAAAAGAGTAATAGAAGCCACAACACCGTACTGAGTACATTACATTTATGCTACATTTGTGTTCACATTTGGACAACTAAAAATAAGCACACAAAAAAAAAACTATTATCCTGCTCCAAATTTTGAAAAATACAGTTATTGCACTGCACTCTGGGAAAAATGAAAACTAAAGAGTAGCAGCAAGTCCGGTGTCTTCATCGTTCTGGAGGTATTCATATTCATTAAACGACCATGTTAGATACTGCTTCAGTGCAATGTTTTTATTGACTTGCACAGGCCATATATAAAAGCATCTGTAAGCAAATTTACTTTATCTATAGTACTATTCAGTTATTTGAGGCTGATATTTTGCAGATGTTGATAACATTGGATCTCTGGTGTCTGATATATAGAAGTATTTGTCTAATGTTCTGTTCCTAGAATGAATCCGTGTAAGCATGAAGCTGTGTAAGTGAATATTGATATTTCGACAAAAATAGAACTTTAAAAGGGAGGTAATTGTTGTGAAACTGTACGATCAGTGTATCTTTTCCGCTGGTTTATGGGATTTATACTTGAGCCTTATTCAGATGATATATCGGCCTATTGTAGAATGATAATGTTCATTGTCCATGGGATGAATATTTTCATCTAATTTATGACTTTCTAAGTGACTGATTTGATACTTTTTCTACAACTATCTGCTAATTTATTTGCACGTTCGTGATGGGGCTAGAGCGCCCTGTTTCTGCTTAGGTGCATTTACAAATTATGATAATCTTAATGAAAATGTTGTTAAGAGCTTAGTAGCAAGAACATATAGTAGCCTGTATCTGTTGTGAAAGAGTTATCCAAGAGGTGTATGCGAGCCACAGACTCCACACAGCTCTCTTCCCCCATTAGAACTGTAGGGGTTAACTTTCTTGTTCAGTTAATTAGTTGCACCTGGTCAGCCCTGATTTAAGATTGCTCCTAGCGTATGGGAGACTACTTATGGTCTGATTGTTTCTCCAGGCCAGACAAACTGCAGAGACACAAAGGCCCTCATTCAATTGCAATTTGGCCAATTGAATAGGGGTCTAAATAAGCACATAACATATATTTTTTAAAATAAGTTTTTACTTAGTAAACATCTATCCAAAAGCAAGGTTTTCCCTAACTAAAAACTTATTTAAAAAAAATGTTATGTGCTTATTTAGAGCACTATTCAATTGGCCAAATCGCAATTGAATGAGGCCCAAAGTGAAATAGCAACCTGTGACTGCTTGGAACAGAGTGAAGACCTGGAAATCTGAAGAATAGAGGCCAGTGATTTCTAAGAAACTATTGGACCATTTGTTTTGCTCCACCCAGGTTTAGCTGGATGAGAGCTGGTTAGTGTGAAAACTGTATATTAGCCAAGGTAGTGCTTTAGTTGGCTTATTTTTTTTGACTTTACACATTGGCTTTGGGTGACTGATCATAGTTTGACTGTATGATATTTAAGAAATTATAAAAAAAAAGGAGCAGACCTCTGACTTGTCGATTAACTACAGATCAGTTCTAATGTTGGTGGGAGTGTTCCCTAACATGAATTATTGTGTTCCTGAATTACTTCCTTTCCTCGGCATGGTTTAATCCCTCTCTGAAGCTGGCTTTCTTTGAGAGCCTGGCGTGTGGAATGGTCTATATCCGTCAAGATACCAAACAAACACAGATGCATTACATATTTCACTGAGCAGCAAAATTACATTTCAAGTGAATTTGGGCAACCTGCTGCCTGATTCAGTGGTGCTTACAAAGTCTGCATATTAATTGGGAAGTTAAACTGTCTAGGCATTGTGAATGGATATTCTTAGTGGATGTTTTCCCCCAGGTTTTCCGTATGTTATTATAAAATTACTCATTTGAAATGTATTTGTACACTCAACATTTTCATTTAATTATGGGAATACAATTGTTTATATAGTCTAAAAATTCAAACAAGGAGGCACAATGCAATGTTTCGCTGAAAAAAAAAATAGATATATTAAAAAAGAGAACACAAAAAGACAAAAACACTTCTGTTAGTTTTACCACCATTGGCATTGTTGTTGTTTAGTCGTTCAGTCAGGTTCTCACTCTCTGCAGGACGCCAGGCTCATCTGTCACCCACTGCCCCTCTGACCACCATTAAGCTCATGTTCATTGAGTCAATGACCTGATCTATCCATCTCCATCTCTGTCGTCCCTTCTTTGGGTGCTTCAATCTTTCCCAGCATCAGAGTCTTCTCGAGGGGATCCTGTCTTCTCACGATATGGCCAAAATACTGCTATGATTATGCAGGCTGGAAATGGGGCCATCTCCTTGGTCAATGTAAGGTACCATTTTAAGAAGTTTACAGTTGGGAAGAGATTACCTCTTGATGTTAGCATTTATAAAGAAACTACAGAGCAGGGCAACAAAACTAAAAAGGGGAATGGACAGACTAAGCTATGAAGACAAACTAAAATAAAAAAAAATTCTCTAGGAAATGGTGTCTAAGAGGGGATACGATTACTGTATTTGCCGGTGTATAAGGCGACTGGGCGTATAAGACGACCCCCCCCAACATTTCCACTCAAAATATAGAGTTTGTTACGCAACTGCAGCGCCTCCGGCCCGCCCCTGCAACGCGACCGCAGCGCCTCCGGCCCGCCCCTGCATCTCTCTGTGACCGGCATCTCCCCGTGAGGAGGGAGGTTGAGGATGAGGAGGGGGAGGGGGGTTTGCGTCGGCACCCGGTATATGCTAATGACGTGACGTCACATGCCCGCCACGGTATATGCTAATGACGTGACGTCACATGCACAGGATTTAGAATGAGGAGGGGGGGATTAGAATGAGGAGGGGGGGTTGAGGATGAGGAGGGGGGAGGCACGAGCTGTGCGCAGACAAAGTGCACCCGGCGTATAAGACGACCCCCCCCCACTTGGAGGCATGTTCTACACCGGCAAATACGGTATATATATCAATACAAGGCTTTGTCAAGTGAGCTTTTTGTGCCGAGAGGTTTTCAACTGCCAAGAGGACATCCCTTGAGGTTAGAAGCAAAAAGATTCCACCTTAAAAAAAAAAAAAAAAAGAAAGGACGTTGTGACAGCAGATTCAATAGATGACTTTAAAAAAACGTTTGGATATATTTTTTGAATAAAAAGGGCAAATTAAGTGTTATCATGGATAACTAGAGAAGAAGTATTGATCCCGAGAGGAATCAGATTGGTAGTATCTAGGGTCAAGAATGAGCTTTTTTTCTCCCCTAGTAAGACAATCGGCAATGTGCTTTTTTGGTTTTCTTTTTTTCTTTCCTCTGGATCAATAAAGGTTTAAGTTGATGAACTAAAAGTCTTTTTTTCACCCTCAATTATGATGTAACTTTGGTTCTTCACAGTAAGAACAATCTGATTTTGGAAATTAGTGCCAAAGTAATTTGTGACAACAGATGCAGATAAAGAGGACATGCGGGGCTGTGTAAGATAAGACAGTCTATGTAGGGGGTCTTGATCCAGGGAAAATATGATAGCCAATTTTTGGGTTATAAATCCTTCCCTCTCATGTTAGTGGTAAGTGATTTGATGGAGAGACTTCACGTTACTCTGTATCCATTCATATAATACACGGGTCACAGGAGATCAATAAAGGTTGGGTCTCTCCACACTGGTTATGGGGTTTTATGATGGTAACGAGAGAGGACATGTTTTCTATCATTATTTTTACGTCATTTTTTATATGTAATAATTTCTGGAATGTACTATCGACTTTGAATCTGTTAAGGTTTCTTTGGTGGTGTTAGAATTAGAAATGAAAAAAAAAAAGGAAAGATAATAGAGGGAGCTTGTCTTGATTTCCTGTAGTATTTATTGATTGGATCCTCTTGCAGTCATCAACAAGTTTTCTCCAACACCACGATTCAGCGGCGTCAATCCTCCGGCGCTCAGACTTCTTTATGGGCCAGCTCTCACATCCGGATGTTACTACTGGGAATACCATATTTCTAACTATGCGGACCTTTGTTGATCATTACCATTACTTTTTAATAGTTTGTCCAGGCTGACCACAGCTTTCTATACGTCAAGGGGCATTGAGATATTGAACTGAACTCCCTAGAACTAAAAATATGGCTAACCAAGATTCATCAATAATGGCACTGTTTCCGCTAACATATGTGAAAGCCTATCATTAATAAGGATATAGTCCCGTTTATTTCTGACTGCTAAAATACTGAGAGAATCTGACTTCTATTGTCTAGCAATGTACCTTTCATGGCTAATAAAATAAATTCCAAAAGTTGATCATGAGCATTTGGTAGACCTGGAACCAAGAAGATATTTACCATGTCAGGTTGTAAGTCAGAGTTTTCTCTGCTTTTTTTAGTCACAATGTATTGAAAAGTTGTTTATACCAACATTTTTACAACAATATACTGCAATGGTTTTAATACTGACCTTTTCTACTTCATATTCATAGAAACTGGATCATTACATTGGTGTTATAATACAACTTTATATGTACTTATTACTCTTCACACAAGTGTAATAACATTGGGCGATATTCAATTAGAAGCCCACAACTCAATCGCAGATGGCCGTAAGTCTGCGGGTGTGTTGCAGGCTACCGCTCGTCTCCAATTGTCGTGCTATTCAATTGCTCAAGCCCGCAAGTTACGGGCCCAAAGCCAAAACCGTAAACCATGCACTGGTTCCGATCAGGTTAGGGCTGGAACATGATCAATTCAGCAAGCCCGAAACCGCCCATTTTGAATTGGCCAATAGAAAATGAGACTGTCATTATTACGGCAGTAAAACCTAATGGTTATATGTCAATCAATTGGGTTCGGGGGTCCGATATGCGATCACTCGCAAACCCTCACAATAAAGAATTATGAATATGAATGCCAATAATAGTCCAAATGGGTGGCCTGATATGTATTAACCCATTGATAGCTGAGATCGATTTAACACTGAAACGAAACATAAAATTCGTTTTTTAATTTGCGAGCTTGAGCCTGTTGTGCGATTAACGTCCATCATCGCTTTCCCCGTTATTTACAGTGCAGTATTGATTTTTTGGTTTGCATTTAAAGAGCTACGAATAGGTGTTTAACCCTCTTGCGGGTCATCTCTAGCACTTGTAGCATTTTCTCTTTCATTTGCCGTTTATGGGTGAGAAAACATTTGCGGGCTTGGGGAATTGAAGCAATTGAATAGCGATTTGCGATTTTAGCCTTGCGAAAGTGAAAGAACAAGGGCTTCTGGAGGCTGTAAACCATCGCCATTTTCTCAAGGCCGTAACTCGGAAGCCATTCCGAGCCCGCAAAAAGACGCCAATTGAATAGCAAAGTAGCTGGCAACCTCACTTACGGGCCTCCAGATCTCCTGAAACCTCAATTGAATGGGGGCCATTATATTGAGAGGTAATAAAGCAATTAAGGAACTCCCACTGGGAATCTGTTTAATGTATCGGAAATAAACACTTCCAATTGAGTTATATGTTTAGCTGTAAGAGGGTAAAGGTGACATTACCATGTCAAATTATCTGTAATTTATGTCCTTAAAGGTGACAAAGGTGATATAATTAAGTTCTCACCATACGGTAACAAGGTGATTTAGAGTAAAAAAAGAAAAAAAAAATCAATTATAATAATAATATAATCAATTGAGATTTTCATTTATATGCCAAAAAATAATTTAAAGCATGGTAACTATTCCAGCATCTTTGCCAAGAAAACCTTATGGATCAGCACAATCAAGAAGCGTCATGTGTGCTGCGGTCCATAGGGTCGCAGAGAGTCGGACACAAGTGAACGACTGAACAACAAAACACGTACACTTATAAACATTAAAATTCATATTTAGCCACTCACAAAATATTACTTTTTTAAACACAATAACATGAAAAGTTTTTTATACTGATATTTGCTACATAAAAATCACTAAAACTGAATCATTGTAGTGGCCATTGTTTTTCCCCAACTTTTAACTGCCATGTTAATATTGCACTTAACCCTTTGTATTTGCATATACTGTTTAAGTCCTTACTCTTTACTCAAATCTTCTGCACATTATTGTACAGATCAGTCTTATGTTGCCAACTATTTAAAATAAAAATTAATATATATATATATATATATATATATACATACATACATACATACATACATTCATTCATTCATTCATTCATTCATTCATTCAGTGCAGTGTCTCATACTAACCAATCAGTGACCATCTCTCCGCAACTTACTGCTGAGCTATACTACCTGATAGACTAGAAAACTGTACATCCAGCCCTACATGGACTGTGTCTGCATACGCAGCAGTGGGCAGACCCATACAGGGACTATTTGTTTGATTTTAGGTAGTAACAACAGAACTCAATAAAATAAAGTACAAAAAAAGTAAAAAAAGATACAGAGGTTTATTATATACCTAGTAAATCCAGGAAGTTTCTATCCAGGAACGAAATTTTTGCAAATGCTGTTGTGAAACAGTCTCCTATTGGCTAGTACATCTAGTACCAATAGAAGCATTGTATGCATGATCTACTCCGAGCAGAACTTTGCAGTGACTGTTTGTTTATATATATATATATATATATATATATATATATATATATATATATATATATATATATACTGTATATAATATATACTGTATATAATATATACGCACGCATACACACACACACGTTATATATTTCACAGACATAGGACTATGCAAGTAAGATATTCAGTGTTACTTAAAGGGATATCTAAGTTTGCTGGATTATGAATGCATCTAATGGTGGAGAATCAGTAGTGTGTGGAAAAAAATGCTTGCATGAAAAAATATCATTATATACGTTTTAAACACTCACCTTGAAGTCAGCTGAATTTCTTGCATTTGCAAACGGTTGGCTTTCAAAGTTGACACCCCCAGCCAATCCGTTCTAAAATTAGCATTACAGTCATATTCAGTTTGACCAATCACAGGCAGCATGGTATCTATTTTGTTTTGGGATGATTTGTTTTGGCCAATTAGGTTAGTTGAAACTCTTGAATTAACTCTGGTTTCCTGTCTGTGGTGCAAAGCAGCATGGGATATGTAGCAAAGCAGCTGGGAAATGTTGTGTATCACTGACATGACATGAAGCTGCAAGGAGATTGGCTGAGCAAGCAAGAACAGGTAAATAGTGGGGTAATATTATTCTCCTGATGCTGCATGCCGATTGGGTGGGGATCAGGGGGCAATGTAGACACCCCCTGGAGGTGTCAGCATAATCATTAGAGGATTTTTTAGATATTAATAAAAAAAAAAAAAAATGAGATGTGCTGCATTTTGCCTATAGAGTACAGAAATGTATTAATCCAGCAAAATTAGATATCCCTTTAATAATTCTGTAGCTTTTTGTCATCTGATTTATCAAACAGGATGCTTTTTTTTTTGTTTCTTAATGATTATCAAGTCAGGACCCAATCAACACTTTTTATCGGTGTCTCAGAGGGAGAGTCACATTATGAGCATGCCATAACAAAGAGATGATCCATATAACGATTAAAAATCCCACACTTATTATGGTAACCCAGAGCCAGCAAAATAAGAATCAATTTGCCTTGCTGCTGGGTGCCCCCCTCTGCTTTTGATTTCCCGGCCTTGGGATAATTTACACCAAGCATATAGTGTCTTGCTATTGACAAGGCAATCTGCTCAAGTCTTTGGCTCCTTTACTTCATCTTGGTATTTATCTGCCATGCCGAGTTCACAGAGTTTACTTCAAATATCACTTTCTCAGTATATTCTGGTAAAGTTTGAGGAACAGTGTAAATGACTTGCAAAAAAGGGATCTTTTTTCCTCTTGCAACATTATCAAGCAGTATCAGTTTGTGACAGAAACCTGTTTTTTTCTTTTTTTTTGGCTGTGTATTTTAATGCAAGTCACAAGATTTTTTAGGAACCAGAACGTTCATGAACATATTAAAGACACCATTTTTTTATGCATGTCAAACAGAATATATATATACCTATATGTATGTATGTGTGTGTATATATATATATATATATATATATATATATATATATATATATATATATATATATATATATATATATATATATATACTAGCGACTTGCCCGTCAAAAAATGACAGGGCAATAAAATTTCAAGCCATGGGAATGCTGTTTGACTGAGCATGTAAACCGTTTTGTACTGTGAGGACCTTCAGCGCTCATTGCGAGCCTCTCCTGTCGTGTACTTTTGGTCCTCTGAGAGAGATATATATTTCTATGTATATGTCGTTAAGTAATAATGAATGATTTCTTAAATAAATTAATATACTTTAATTATTTCTAATTGATATATGCAGCGAGCAATAGGCTGAAGAGCTAACAATCTGTTTGTATTTTCCGTCTGCATAGAATATAAATTTTGAGGTTGGTACCCTGATGATAAAGTGTATCATAATGATAAAGTGCATTATAAATAGGCTGCGTGCGCGACGTAAAGCTAATGTCGGAATTTTTGCGTCTCGTATCTTTTTTTTGTTGTGAACCGCTTGCACGCCAAGGCGATCCTGCGTTTAGGAAGGGTTTTTTTCGGCTAAGTCCCGCACTTTGTAGTGGCTTAAAAAACTACTTAAATTTGAAATGTAATATTATAGGTTCAGACAAATCTGAAAAATAGTTTTTCAGGAGGTGGGAATGAATCGGCTACTGAGGTTGTCCTAATAGGAGTTTCTATTTGTTTCCATTGGTCACTGCACTTCTCCTGGTTATAGCCCTCCACCATATGCACACTTAGTTGTAAAGGCTATATTGTAAAAAATAAAACAAATCTGAAAAATACTGACTGTAGCTGTTATTAAATATAAAAATGAAACTTCAATATATAACTACAGTGACCATTTTAATAAATATGTACATCATTGAGTCATAATAACTAAGGTCAGTGACTACAAAGTTGTTTTAGTTTCTCCCCAATTTATTTAGTCTTCAGTCATGTCCATCTCCTATGGGCCCCTATGGACCACAGCAGCTGCCACTCTGAGCTCCCTCAAGCTCATGTTCACTGCTTCAAATGACCTCTCATGTCCCTTTCTTTGCATGCCTTACATTTTTCCCAGTATCAGAGTCTTCTCTAGTGAATCCTGTCTTCTCATGATATGGCCAAAATATTTGCGCTTCTGCCTCATGATCAAACCTTCCAGTAAACAGTTTGGCTTAATTTTCTGTGGCCTGATTGATCGGATCTTCTTCCAGTCCAAGAGACTTTAAGAAGTTTTCTCCGACACTACAATTCAATGGTGCAAATTCTACAGCGCTCAGTCTTCTTTATGGTCCAGCTCTCACATCCATATGTTGCTACTGGGAATGCCATAGTTTTATCTATGCAAACCTTTGTTGGTCGTGATACATATTTACTTTTTAATAGCTTGTCCAAGCTTGCCATGGCTTTCCTCCCTAATAGCAAATGTCTTTTAATTTCATGGCTACAGTCACCATCTGAAGAGATCCTGTTGCAATCCAAATCATATTATGTGTGGTGTCATAACAAAGGCAGCGGAGGTAGAACTAAATCCCACTCATTTATTACAAATATTGGGCATTGCTAGAACCTTTTGTTTGCAGTTGCGATTGACATCCTTATTAATGATGAGGAGTGGGGGAAGTCTCTCCTCTTAATGAGGCAACGGACAGTCATTTTTTAATTCAATCACAGCAGTCCTTAATGTTACATTAGTGCAGTTTTGTTAAGAAATACAATCTTAATTGAATATTGATTGAATTGTTAATATGTGCACTGTAATTGATTAGGAAATAAACCGTCTGCAAAGTACACAATATACAAGTTACATCTCAATGTTAAATGGTTATTGTTATTATCCTTTATACTTATTTTACCTTTGACATAAAACATTCATTTTAAGCCGTTATTTTCCATTGTAGTTGTCACTAAAACCTTTATCAGTAATTTATTAGATCAGTTAACAGTTATGCAAAGAGACGGCCAAAATGAACAATGCCCTCAAAAAAGCATTCAGATATTAAAATAAAGGTATTATTTTAGAGATAATGGCAGAACTTTATAATCTTGGAATCAATTGTAGAATTATACTTATATAATTAACTAGAATGTTGCCCGTCCAAAAATGACGGATATGTAATTGTAAGTGAGCCAATGGTGTTTGGTGTATATAATGTGGCTGATGTAGCGTCGTTCGTTTTCTACGTCGTGCGAGTTTTTCGGAATATCCGTAGCTGTTTGGTGGTGTTTTGCGTGTTTAGGGACCTTTAGCCTTGTTTTCGTTTTGTTCGGCGGCCATTTTTTCTCTCGCTTAGGTGATTTTCGGGTGTCTAACCTCCAAAATGTATGCTTAAATGGAGGTGTAACTTCACTTGCAGAGGTCCTCGGTGCCCCCCCTTGCTGTGAGTAACCTTTTTATGTGTTGTTTGTTTGTATTTATTGTGTTTGTAATGTTTTTGGGGTGACGCGGGTTGCGTCCTTGTTTTTTAATCTCGTAGGTGTTTTTCAGCAATTCCGTAGGTGTTTGGTGATGTTTTGCGTCTTTAGACTGCTGTAGCCTCGTTTTCGTTTTTTTTCGGCGGCCATTTTTTCTCTCACTTAGAGAATTTTTTAGTGTCTAAACTCTTTTAATTTGACTTAAATTGAGGTGTAACTTTAGTTTTCGAGGTCCTGGATGCTCCCTCTTGCTGTAAGTAAGCTTTTTATGTATTTGTTGTGTGTATTTGTTGTATTTTTCATGTTTTGATGTGCGCAAGTTGCGGCCGATTTTTGCGAGGTCGCGCTCTTTGCCAGCAACTGCGACCCTTGCAAAATTTACGTCGCAACGCAAAGAAAATACGAGCCTGCAAGCGTTAGCAACAACTCGCATGCTCACAACTATATATGTGATTCCACACATCTAATCACTTGTCAAATGTTGTGTTCACCTGTTCAGCATTTCAGATTTCTTCCTTTCTCACACTATAAATAAATCAGTCTAATTTGTTGTTGTTTAGTTACTCAGTCCTATCCGACTTTCCGTAACCGTTCTTCGTGCGCCCTCAATTTTTCCCAACATCACAGTCTTCTCTAGTGAATCCTGTCTTCTCATGATATGGACAAATATTTGCGCTTTAGCCACGTGGTCAAACCTTCCAGTGAACAGTTTGGCTTCATTTTCTGTAGTACTGAATGACTGGATCTTCTTGCAGTTCAAGGGACTCTAAACATGTTTTCTCCAACATCACAATTCAAAGGAGTCAATTCTACAGCGCTCCTAGTCTAATTACTCATGTATAATTTTGCCCCAGTGTGGCCATTCAAACCTCGTTCTGTGTTTCTGCCAGACCCATGTACCTCATCCATTGTTGATCTATTGTAGGTCAATTCTACCTGTCTATATACTATATAGTATCCTCCAGAAGGAAATTAAAAATTCTGACCCTGATTCACAAATCTATGATTTTTTTTTAAATCTACCCAATGACTGTAATTTTCACCTATTTAAAAAAATTAAAAAAATAATCCCAATTATCGATTTTCTCTGGATGTTCATTATAATGTAGGTAGGTAGTACTATGTTAATCATTGAACAATATAAAATTAATTTCAAGAAAATACTTTTAAATGAGTAATTCAAGAGGATGCATTATTTTTGGATTAAAGGTTTAGGATAACCTTGAATAATTGCAATTGAATCCCAATCAATTAGCTATTAAAAGGGGTCATCTCTTAAAATATTTTGTTATTAGACTACCAGTGCTGCACACAATCTTAATTGTGTTAAAACCTCACTGGAGTTTTATCTGTTTAAATGGATGGAAGGTTCCCGGATGTTACTAGGTGTATATACAATAACATCCCCTGTGTATCTATTTACTTTTATGTACTTTATTTTATTAAGAAGTGCTTATAAGCTCTATTTTTATTGCCTAAAATCAAATCAATAGTCTCTGTATTTCACTAAAAAATCAAATCTATATTCACATGTATAATAGACTGCCCACTTGCTTTTGCATTACTGCAGCCAATCAGGTTGCAGATGTGTGTGTCCCATTCTAGTCCAAGGTAAGACTGCTTACATTTACAATCTGAAGGGAACAGATATTATTCTTTCTTACCTCTTGCCTCTCTGAAATTTGTACAGTGTAGACTAGTGATCTGCTCCGGTGCTGTCCATGTAGAGATTAAAAGTAAAAAAAAAAAAAAGGAACTCTTAACAAATCTATCTGTGCAGGCATGGAATGCTGGACTCACATAAACAGGTCAGTGCAGTTTAACCTGAGTCCAGGGAAAAACTGCTATCAATCACTGTCTTCCCTATAGATAATTACCACTCCCATTGCTCCTCGGCTATCTGTTATTACTCATGCAACAGCCAGTAGGCAGGATACACTTTCTATGTTACATGGTTACTTTGTAATTGAGGTTGAAAAAATACATTTAGTCCATCAAGTTCAAGCTTTTTAGAACTATGCAGATTAATTGTTAATTGATCCAGAGGAAACAAACAGAAAAAAACCCAAGTGAAACTTTGCCAGTTGTCTCAATAGGGGAAAAAATATGAAATTCCTTCCTGACCCCAGATACTGGCAATCGGAATCCTCCCTGGATCAATACTGTCTCTAATTATCCAGGATAAACCTAAATGCCCCTTTTAATTTAAAATGTATCCAACCCCTTTTTAAAGTTAACAGAGGCTTTAAAGTTTAGATGTGTTATCTGTTGCTAAGAAAAATATAGATAATTTTAACATATAATCTTGTGTTCTTTCACACCATGAAGAGCACTTACAGTGAAGTAAATGGTCCTTTAAATATCTTTTAGTTCTATATTTAAACCTAATGAGAAGTGCCACGATAATACTACATAAAAATGGATTTTGGGCCTTTTCTCCCTCAACACTCTACTGAAGGTTTTATGGATTATTCATTATTAAAAGCACTTTACAGTCTTTCCCTGTGGTAATGGTTAACTGGCCAAAATTCCCCAGTGTCTTAATTTAATATACACTATTGGATTTCACTTTTTTATGTAAGCTGAAGGTTTAATTTTGCCATAGGTGTGGCGTTTCATAGCTCATAAATCAACATCTCATGTTACACTCAATAAATGTCGTCTCTTTATTGGACTAATCCCAAGCTGGTCTTAATTTTGGTTCTAGCATAAAAGAAGATGCAACCGGGCTATGAGTAATAACTTCCGTTCAATACGTTATACTTCTCATCTACATTCTGAAGAGAACACTTATCATTTTCTTTGAAAGGTTATGAAAGGGACAGTTCTTCCTTTTGGCTCGAAGATGCATCTCAAGCTAGAAGACTTTTAATCATTTTCATCTTCTATTGAATTGTTAAAAACAATAAGTAAAAATATCCAGCTGAGTATTCATTCTAAATGAAGTGGCCTTTCTTTGATATAATTAGTGTTAATACACAGAGTTTCTTGGAATTCAAGATTTACTGCTAGGATAAGAGTCCCACCTGGCTGGGTCTAGAGATTGGCTATGATAATCAAAAGGCCACTGAAATCACTGTAAGTGCTCTTCGTGTTGTAAAAGAGCACAAGATTGTATGTTAAAATGATCTATATTTTTTAAAATGGACTAATAATGGCTATGAAATCTTACATTTTAAATGTCTGTTTACGTGCAATCTCTTCTGCCCACTGACTGTTGCATTCGTAATAAGCACACTGCACGGTGTGTGAGACTCTATTGGTGAAGGCTGTGATTGATAGCTTACCCTAGACTCAGGTTACACTGTACTGGCCAGTTAACCATAGCTTTCCTGTTCTAGGTGAGTACCAGCATTCCATTCCTACACAGATATATGTAGTAAGGGTTGCATTTTTGTTTGCTGGGATCAGTGAATGGAGCAATAACCCCAGATTTTACTATATGTGATTTTTTAGTTATAAACATGTTTACAAAATTCAAAAACTATTTCAACATGCTTTTGTGAGATCTTTTAAGTGATGTGGTCCAAATTGGGCTGAGCTAAGTTGGACCTTTAATTTATGTGACATATGTTTTTTTTATCTTTAATGTTTTCTTTCTTGTTATGCTGTGAAATAATTAGTAGAGCATGATTTCACAAACAATACTTGAGGAGATTAAAACCCTGCTACAGCTTGGTAAATACACATTCCAGTCCAATTTCTGTTCTTTGTGAATAAGGAATGTTAGGTGGTGCCATGCAGTACACATTACAGGCTCTCTGTAGAGTTAATTCTCATGTACTATGCATGGCTATGCAGCATCCAAGCGTGCAATATGTTAGCAATAGAGACAAGTAATGTCAAAGGGAGTTGTGAGTCTTGACCCAGTTAATTTTAAAATCGTAAAGATTCAGCTCTCTGTCTTGCTTGTAGAATCAGAAAAAAATACGCGTGCGAGGTGGAGTTCATTACTGGGCTATTCTTAAATACACCTGAAATATAGGAATTTCAATGTTGTTATGCATTTTATTTTAATAATAATTGTACTAAATATAATTTTATACCAAGCTATAATTATTTTATTCATATATAGTGTTTTAGTTTTTTTTGCATCATTCCGTCATTTCTGACTCTCTATGACCTCATAGACCGTAACACACCAGGACATCATTATGTCCATGGTCATGCTGATCCACTTTGATATTCATGGCAGAGATACTGGAGTGGGTTGCCAGTTCCTTCTCCAGTGGGCCACAGCATACAGCTCCTGACATTCCTAGGTGGTCTCCCATCCAAATACTGACCAACCCTGCTTGGTTTTAGGCTGGTGTGACCACTTGGTTCCCTGACTGTTAGTTATATCTCAAAGGGACTATATATATATATAACCATATTTTCATGTTCTTTAAGAATATTCTAATTACAATTCCTTAATCGTGGCAGCATTATATATATTCTTTTGGGGATCAGGTGACTAACCAGAACATTTAAAATTCACTATAAATACTTAATAAAAGTAAAAGTAAAAGTACAGGTCAGTAAATAATACACAGGTATGTCCAGAATCCTTCCATATCCCTTTTAGGTGGAGACGCGAGCGCGGCCAGCCGTCATCTAATATTTGCTGTTTAAATGAAAGTTTTGGTACTTTCCATGTTGTGCTGCCTTAAGATAAGAAAAGTTGCTAGAAATTAAAATGGTGCTATTTATGTGGATGTAAACTCACAAAGACATATTCTGATGGGTCAGTTCAGATGACCGCCATTACTTCATCGTACTTAAAGTGGCAGTGCACGTGAATATTTATATTAAGTAACCATGTTGTATTCTCTTTCCTCAGTTCTCCAGCGTGTGGTCAGTCTGAATTCCCGTTACAATAATGTCGTATGGGTCCGTTGATGGAAGTGGATTTGGAAGCAGAAATCCATTTGGAGGACCCTCTGCACAAGGATACCAGCCTCTAGGTAATCTTGCTCTCTATAGAGCTATATATTTATATGGCTGATGTGAGAGTTGCATGTTGGTCTGCTATACTAGAGATTTATAGACAATATATGTCAATGTAGGTGCTGATCTTTTGTGTGTTTTTTATTATGATTTAATATAAAAATGTAATATGTTGGTATTATTTATTTTTCATAAAGTTGCGTAAGAAGTCATATTCTTTGGCAATTGCAACAGCAAAGCTCTGTGCCGTAAGATTACTCCAGCTAGAGTGGGTAGATATCCTTTTAAAAAGATATGGAAGGTTTCAGGATTTCACTAGGAATAGAATATATATCTGTCTATCTCTATTACAAGTAATACTTGTTGAATCTGCCTTCTGTAGCTCATGAAGACACCAACTTTGAAATACAGTGTTTAAAATTTGCCAATCAGTCATCGTCTTTCAGCAGCATATTGTTGGTTACCGATTGTCTAGTATGAGACACTGTACAGCAGAGTATGTGTCTTCATGAGCTGCAGACACTGAAATACTGAAGATTCAAATATGTCTCTTACCTACACATAATTATTGTTCTTAGTCTGCTAGATACCAAACCTGCAAAGTTTTATTCTACATTATAGCTGCACCCAAATGACTTCTCCTACTCCATAAAAAGTCTTAAATCAGGGCTGCCCAGGTGCAGCGGTGCAGCTAATTTACTCTAGTGCAGAAAGTTACATCCTTCAGTCCTCCTGAGGGAACAGAGTTTTACAGAGTCTGTGACTCACATGAAAGCCTTGTCACAATATATATATATATATATATATATATATATATATATATATATATATATATATAATCACATACATACCCTGAAATGTCAGGTCTCCAAAGTGATGTACTTCCGGCTCCTAAATATTTTTTACAAACGTTATATAACTCTTTGAACAGCTTCCTACCACACTCCTGGCTTCTGTAAAATCTTCCTGGCTCCTAATTGTTTGATATTTTAGTCATCAACCATTTATATATGCAGGATTGTGTTGCTGAAATGTTACTATAGTACAGTTTCCAAGGCATTATCATATTAACAAATATCCACGAGTGCTGTATTTTTGTAATATTTCGGACTCCTTTATCTATTGTATGTGTTACTTGTTCCCGCATCCTGACGTATAACGAGTGCAGGTAACATCATTCTGTCTTGTAACTGCCGGCTGACATTAATGATTCTTCTATAGTATTTGACAGCCGAGTCCTTCCCCACCCTACAACATTAATCTTCTCACATCCATCCTTTGTGCTCTGCAATTTACTAATTTACTCCGTTAGCTCGAAGAGAGCCGGCTACTTATGTTTTTGGTACTTGAAATAAAACAACTAGCTAAAAGGTATCATTGGTTATCATAAAACATTATGACTAGGTCTAGGATGAGTTCACTCTTTGATGGCTTCCATTAAAAGCAGAATCTGCAGTAACCACATGTCAAGATGAGATTATAGCAGAGGTCATGTCTGCAGTGTGTGTGAGTGGGGTGGTGGTGGTGGGGGGGTTAGTTTCAAGAGATCCTGGTACATTTTATATAAAAACGGTAGTTATAATTTTCATCAGCATGGCTGTCTCATCTCATCTGTGGAGATACTGTATCAAATAGAGTGCAGGGGAAGAGGCTGAATGCAGACTAATGTGTCCATAAGTGGCAGCTTAATTTTCTCTCCAGTTTAAAGGTATCTGGAAGTTTCCTGGATTATGAAGCATCTGATAGAGGAGAACTTGCCCTAGTGTTTGCAAAATGTCAGCCAGTTGATTTGGACAAGGAACACCCCATAAAATCCAAGCTAAATTAGCATAAAATTCATAATTAATTTTGACCTATCAAGGGCAGGTACAAAGATTTTCTGTAAATATGTTTTTATCTTCGTGGTTTGCACAGCTGCTGATGTTGGATTGTTACATACTTCACACAAAAAAAATAATTTGTTGGGATTTTTAGCAGTGCCTAAGAGAAATGTTGGGTTCCCCGGTGGTCCAGTGGTTAGGAATTGGTGCTTTCACCCCTGCAACCTAGGTTTGATTCCAGTCAGGACCAAGTAGGGTTGGGCCTGGTCAGTACTTGGATTGGACACCACCTAGGAATACCAGGAGCAGTATGCTGTGGCCCACTGGAGAAGGAAATGGCAACCTACTCCAGTATCTCTGCCATGAATACCAAGTAGATATGCATGGTGAGTCGGACACAACTGAAAGACGCACACACACACACACACAAGTGGAATGTCATTAAATCAAAGGACATGAGCTTGATGGAGCTCAGAGGGGCAGTGGCTGATTGATGTACCTAACGTGCTACTGTCCATAGGGCTTCAGAGAGTCGGACACAACTGAATGACTAAACAAAGGGGAAATAGGTACAGTTCCCTTGACCGATATGTAAATATGTTAAGAGACCAAACTTCAAACCCTAACATATCAGACCGTATTGTTGGGCACAGTCGAGTAGTTAAAAAAATAAAAATAAAAAAAATCATCAAAATAGCTGTTTTTGGGTAGAACTTGCAGTAAGTTTCCTGCCTGTATCATTTTCAGAGATTTAATATCCGCTGATGTGCTGTGTAACCAACTATTTCATTTATTTATTGTGTGATTAATGAATGTTTAGTACAGTTTTTATCCCAGTGGGACATATTGTTGACATGATACAGGAAATCATTATTTATAACATTGCTGCTGCAGTCATTACGCATTAAAATTTTAATTGTAGTAGCAGCCATTACAAATACAAAAGCTAACAGGAAAATAAATTATGAAAAGAGCTGTAAAATGAGGAGACCACCGGGTGAGATTCCCACAGGAAGCGCGTCCAGAGCGTCCTTAAATGAGACCAAGGGAGAGGGAACTGGCTGCCCCCGCATGAGGTCACGAGCCACACATCTCCATGATCAAGACAGATTTTCTATTGGATTGAGGTCTGGGCTTTGACTAGGCCATTCCAACACATTTACATGTTTGCCCTTAAACCACTCAAGTGTTGCTTTAGCAATGTGTTTGGGGTCATTGTCCTGCTGGAAGGTTTTGCTCAAGAATATCCCTGTATTTAGCACCATCCATCTTTCCCTCAACTCTGACCAGTTTCCCAGTCCCAGCTGCTGAAAAACATCCCCACAGTATGATGCTGCCACCACCATGTTTCACTGTGGGGATGGTGTTCTTTGGGTGATGTGATGTGTTGGGTTTGCACCAGACATAGCATTTTCTTTAAAGCCGAAAAGTTACATTGTAGTCCCATTAGACCAGAGCACCTTCCTCCATACGTTTTTGGAGTCTCCCAGATACCTTTTCGCAAACTCAAAACGTTCCATTTTGTTTTTTGCTGAAAGTAATGGCTTCCTTCTGGCCACTCTGCCATAAAGCCCATCTCTATGGAGCGTACGGCTTATTGTCGTCCTATGTACAGATACTCCAGTCTCTGCTGTGGAACTCAGCAGCTCCTCCAGGGCTACCTTAGGCCTCTGTGCTGCCTCTCTGGTTAATGCCCTCCTTGCCCGGTCCATGAGTTTTGGTGGGCGGACGTCTCTTGGCAGGTTTGCTGTTGTGCCATGTTCGTTCCATTTGGTTATGATACATTTGATGGTGCTCCTGGGGATCATCAAAGATTTGGATATTTTTTTATAACCTAACCCTGACTTATACTTCTCAACAACATTGTCCCTTACTTGTTGGGAGAGTTCCTTGGTCTTCATGGCAGTGTTTGGTTAGTGGTGCCTCTTGCTTAGGTGTTGCAGCCTCTGGGGCCTTTCAAAAAAGGTGTGTATATGTAATGATAGATCATGTGACACTTAGATTGCACACAGGTGGACATCATTTCACTAATTATGTGGCTTCTGAGGGTAATTGGTTGCACCAGAGCTTTTTATGGGATTCATAACAAAGGGGGTGAATGATGCACAAGCCAGGACACCTACCCACAGACAGCTGTTTTGAGGTTACTGTCTCTCATCAGTATGTGTGTGTATGTAGATATATATGTACAGCTTTACCTAGTTTAATGCTGCAGATAAGTTCCAAGCAATAGGAGTGCTAAGCGAAACAGCTCTAAACTGGGCAATTTAACATGGGGAAGATATGGATATGGGAACTCAATAATAATAATAATAATAATAATAATATTATTATCATCTTTATTATTATCATCTTTTTTTTAAATGCACCAACATATTCTGTAGCGCTGTACAGGGGTTTAGTAAATGGCAAAAAACAAACTTAAAACCTTTTAAAGAATAAAGGGCCCTGTTTTTGAGCTTCGTATCAAATGCACATAGAGCTTGTTTCCAAGGCATTGACATAACATTGAAAACTCACAAACTTACAATGTAAGGGTTTAGGTGTTATACAAGAGGGTGACAAATGCAAGATGGCGGTGTGAAAGCAATTTGTTTAGTCAAGTGGAGGTGTCTGTGTGTTGTACCGTAGATTGTGGGTGTAAGTATTATTAAGCTGTGGAGTGTGCAGTTGTACATGTTAAGGCGGAAGGTGATTTTTTAAACAGATGTGTTTTTAGTATTTTTGTTAAGGTTTTTGAGGCAGGAAGATAATCTAATGGAGCGAGGCAAGGAGTTCCAAATAGTAGGGGCAGCACGAGAAATGTCTTGAAGACGAGCGTGAGATGAGGTGATAAGAGAGGAGGAAAGAAGAAAATCATTAGCTGAACGAAGGGGGCGGTTGGGAGAGTATTTTGAAACAAGAGCAAAGATATATGGGGGTGCACTGTTGAGGGCTTTTATATCCCTTAAAAAAAACCCACACAATTTCAGTTGAAATGTAAGCTTTTTTGGTTTTATATGAACTTCAAAGAAACCGCAAACATAACACGAACACAAACTGAACATTAGCAGAAATATATATTATAAATTATTGATATTGAAGCTTCTGGGTTGTCCTGGATTCTGTTTTCTTTGTAGAAAAAAAACGGTGTTATAGCAAATCAGAGCGTGAAAAGGGGTCCGGCAGGCAATGGGGGTCTAGCGAGGCAATGCTATAGAAAATGAGAGCGTTTATAGGGATTTGGCAGCCAAAAACAGCTCTATAGTGGGGTTTAGCATTAAAAGGGGTCTGGCAGGAAAAACAGTTCTAGAGAATGAGCTCTAAATGGGGCAGCTTTAAGCGGGGTGTACCTGTACTGTATATACATTTTTAAATAAGACATTTTTTTTTCTGCACCAGATAAATCCACATTTTATTACTATAATATATATATATATATATATATATATATATATATATATATATATATATATATATATATATATATATATATACATAGAAAGCAAATTATATATGTATGTAAATTCTAATTCAGAGTAACATGGGCTGTACAATAGCAACAAACGCTCTCCGCTGTGACAAAGGGAGGATTACCAAGGGACGACCTCTGGCATAATAAATAGCGTTTGATCTGTTTAATGTCTTTATTAGTGATGTGAATTGAATACAATTATTATAGGGGATGTTGGAATTGCAATCAGCCGCTTTTCATGATAATAGTAAAGTTTTCAGTGCAGGTAGGACTTACAAACCATTTCTGGGTCTGAGGGTGTGTATAATTAATTTAAGGGACATTTTAGCGCTATAACAAGTCATAGCCCTTTAAAGAATAAGTTGCATCTAAGGGCCCTATAAGCCTAGTAATATAAAGTTATGAATTGCTTTATCTGCTCACATGCTATGGTGGTCTCTCTTCCCTTCCCCTCAGAGAGTGTCACTATGTTACATGGGGGTGGCAGCATGCTGTGAATCTCCATGTTATAACGTGTAGTGTAAGACCCCCGGCCATATAACTGTGCGGACTCATAGGAAGCTCCTGGCTGTGCTGTGCGCACCTGCAGAATCTAGCGCCCAAACTATGGACACATGCCTTCTATTGCTTCACACAGTCATATGGTACGGACTCCTGCAGTATGAGTTACAATATGGAGATTTACATTTAACCGTAAGG
Source organism: Discoglossus pictus (assembly GCA_027410445.1). Taxonomy (NCBI): domain Eukaryota; kingdom Metazoa; phylum Chordata; class Amphibia; order Anura; family Alytidae; genus Discoglossus; species Discoglossus pictus. The sequence continues at coordinate 15,460,287 of CM050166.1, forward strand.
ACAAATAGGAAGCTCCTGGCTGTGCTGTGCGCACCTCCAGATTTTTGCGCCCAAACTATGGACAGCTGCATCCTATTGCTTCACACAGTCATGTGGTACTGACTCCTGCAGTATGAGTTGCAATATGGAGATTTACATCGAACCGTATGGACATATAGGAAGCTACAGGCTGTGTGCACCTGCAGAATCTAGCTCCCAAACTATGGTCACATGCCTTCTATTGCTCCACACAGTCATGTGGTGCTGGCTCCTGCACTATCATAAATAATATGGAGAATCACAGCTTACTGCCTGCAAACCTCACACTTTGACATTTTCTTAGGATTGGGGAATAAAGTGAGGCAACATGGCAATGCCCTATAGTCAGTCAGAGAGAAATGTAAAATAATGATAATAATGATGAATTCCTCTATCACTGGGATTATAGGGCTGGAAGTGATTTACACGTTTGTGGTTTCTTGGGTGTTGTCTCTACATAATGTTTCCTTCTGCAGGGCGCTGTCTCTATCTTTGAGCAATTACTGCACCTCGGTGATGTCATTTTAAAAATGTTCTCTTCCATGTCGAAAAGCACATATTTGTGTAATGTTTAAATTGCACCTTTTTATTAATATGGCTTTATGGACCATGGTGTCAATTCCACTGACTAGAGGCAGAGAAAAAATCATTAATCCGAAGCATTATTTATTGGTCAGCACAATCATATGTTACCTGTTCTTGCACTATAAATTGCAATATGGGGAATCACAATGTTTGGCTGCAAATAAACTCTGAGGGGATGGAAAACTGAAAGAATAACCAATGTTATCTGGCAGTTAGACCCCTCTCCTACCCTTATCATGTTCTCGGAGGCGCACATTTGCATACTAAGCTGCAAAATCAATTCTAAATATTTCAGAAACTGCTAGTACAATGTGTAACTAGTTTATAATACTCTTTAAAATGAAATTCTTTCTGTTGGGGTGATATAATCTGTAAGGCTATTCCATCCTATATTTATGATAAGCTGTATGTATTGACTGTGCTAAATCCACTGAACTAGAGCCGCGATCAAATGTGGAACTACAATTTATTGCTGTAAGCGAAAAACATTATTAATCCGAAGAAAAATCAATAGTTGGCCTGTGACCCACTTGTTTAATAGCATGACCTTCCTCTGATATCCACTTCCTAGAATACATTGTTGTCTCACTCTTCTGTCACTGTTGGCTTCAAGATATCCTTTAGTTGTGACCTGTTAGTCTTGGTTAAGGCGGCCATGACTGATCACAGTGTAAGACCATCTACATATAAAAGTATGATTAGCAGAGAGGTTTCTAACTTATATGTAAGTCAGTGGGATATCCTATTTGTTGGTGTCTAGTTGGGCGTCTCATCAAATAATTTTATTGAGGAATTCTGCATATTTGTAGCACAAAGTACATTTGAAAGTTCTTTTGTGAGCTCCACCCCAAGGCACCTACGTAAGCAGTGCGTCCTAGCCAAGGAGCTGTGCGGAGTTGTGTCCTAGCCAATCAGCTGTCCATATCACAGCTGCCTTCTGAGCAGCTTTGGCTCTGTGAAACATTGTCGTACCTGCCTCTGATTGGACACAACTAATTATGAATTGTATGCTAATTTAGTTTGGATTTTCAGGGATGATTAAAATGTCATACTTCAGAGTTTATTAATTGTTATTTTGGGAGTTTTCCCATGCAAAAATGTTTTCATACACTACTAATTCTATTCTATCAGATACTCATAGTCCAGGAAACTTCCATATACCTTTAAGTGGCCATCACATTGTGTAGTAGAATCCATCCATTGTAAGGGACCAAAGGAGGCGAGTAGACACTCTGCAGCTGTAGGGGATATGTAGCTCGAGACGCAAATAAATTATTCCATTATAATGAGAACATAGTATTGAAATCCGTCATCATCCTTTTAATTACAAATTGCCAATATACTAAAAGGTTTGCATTGAACAAATCTTGATAAATTAATAACCCTCCACTTTCACAGTTGTCATATTTTTTATCTTTAATGAGTGTCTTTTTTTTTTGCCAGTTCTGCCATTTAATCCTCTCCACCATCCTTTATTATTTCTGGGACTTTTATCTCTGGTTTTAACTCCAAGAAATACAAAAATAGGGAAATGAAGATGATTTTGATGTGCCAATGAAAGAGCCGCCGTCTCATTAATCCCAACAAATTGACAACTGACCAAGGGAAACTTGTGAAAAATGATTTGAAACGCAGAATCTTTTTTTTTTATAGCCTTTCCTCTATAAAAGATGAAAACATACTGAAATTTATATCACAGGTATTAACTTTATTTTGTACATTTATTTTGGCTTGTCTCATAAAAGGTTTGCTGCTGATAAAATGGTGATCGCTATATTACCTACTTCACTAAAAATTCCTAAGTAATTTACTCCTAGGGAAAATAACTTAACACCCACTCACATTAAACACATTGCACTTAAGACTGTCATGGACTTCAATCATACTCATCTTATTTATAGAAATGTGATAACCCAAATACAACTATTACTTTAGGTTTTGGAACATCTATTGTAGTATAAAAGTACAGGTGGTATTGTAATATGTGTATATGGGGGATGGGGAGCTAGAGCCCTAAAATGTGTACTTGTCGCTCCTTAATTCTTTTCCAAAGTAAAATAATGTATATAAAGGGCTTCTGGCTCCTAAAACATCTTCCTGGTTCCTAATATATTTTTGTCGACTCTTGCACTGACTCATTACAGAATATTGGAAGATTGAAGTATTTCTATATATCATACATAATATATATATATATAATAATAAATAGTACATTTGTGTTCACATTTAAATGTCTAAAACAAGTTAAGAAACCTGTTTCATGTCCAGAATTCTGAGAACTACAGTTGTTACACTGCATTCTGGGAACCTTGGCAGGGACATGCAAATGTACCCACAAAGGCTTCACTCTTGCATTCCATAACCACGTCAAACATGGCTTCCCTAAAGCATATGCCCTCTGTATCAAGTAGCTGTGGGCAAAGTTAGGGTTGTATTATACACAAGCCAGGAACACTACCGACGTACAGCCGTTTCAAGTTTGCTGCCTATCATCAGCGTGGGGCCGGATCCTTAGCTTGTGTAGTCGATATTTTGAGGTAGTTCACTACAACAATCATTTAATATATGATGGGCAAACAGCTATATAAGCCCTCCACTGTATATATATTTATTATCCTTTTTTGTAATGCACCAATATATTAGTATTCCAGTTTATCACATTTACATACACAGAATCATTTGTATGCAACTCATTTTCACAGTTCTAGATCATCAGCTACTCCTATTGTATTGTGTTAATCTTAAGTCAATCTTTTTTGGGGTGCTGGGGGGGTCTCAGATAAAGGCATCAATTCTAATTTATTCAGCACTATTTTACGTTACAATTGGGCAAACATTTGTCTGTGATTGAAGTGCCATTGTTATTTATTTAATATTACAAATGCATTCACATACTCCTCACTACAGTACTAATACTAGATACAACTGGTGGGGTTTCTGAAAGGATTTAATGTCCGCTTGTGCATTCATTAGTGACAATTTTCTGTTCTACGGGCTCTTAACCGGTCTCAAAATCTCACAACCAATGGCCAGTTGTCCAAATAATGCCCACTAGAAGACTAGAATATACATTAATAAGACCATAAAGAAAACACTTCTCTAATTATTTGTTACATGTAAGGAGGACTTCATCCTGTTATCAGCTCTAGTAAAGAAGACTTTAAACATTGAAGATGACCTTTCATGGGGGCTGTCATCAGTATTAGTTTTAAAGGACCACTGCACAATAGAACATCTGACTCAGAGCAGAATTACCCAGGAAAAGGGTCATACCTATCAGAAAAAATACATGTTGAGGCCGTTGCAGGACCCTGGAGAGATACATTGGTGGAACTTGTGTGTGTAAAGGCGGCATTTATATTTCTGGAGAGATATTGTCACAGTGAATGATGCAAGGGTCTGATGAAAGGGAGAATGAAAGAGAAAGTGTGTTGTGTCAATTCAGTCTCATTCAGTTATCTTTACAATGGCTCTCTCTCCCCTCTTCCATTACTCCTATCCCAAACACCCTCATGATTCGGCTCTGAGGAAGTAATGTAACAAATACAAAATAGATTCCTGTTCTTTTCAAAAATCTAATTTTCCCCAAAAATGTAATATGTTTATAGCTTTAAAGACAAATTATTTTTTTGTAATTTAACATTTCTTGTGTGAACTCCCCCTAAGCCACCTATGTAGGCAGAGCGTCCTAGTCAATGAGCTGTACAGAGATTTGTTCTAGCTGACAGTGTCACGGATGCCTCCTTAGCATCTTTGTCTCAGCCAGTGAGAGGGAAACAGATACATTGTTGTACCTGCTGCTGATTGGCCACACCGAATTATGAATTTTATGCTAATTTAGCTTGTTTATTAATGTTAGTTTGTTAATGGTATTTTTCATGCAATAAATGTTTTCATACACTACTGATTCTCTATCAGATGCTTCATAATCTTTGGAATTTCTATATACATTTACATATTTTAATATTTTATTTTTCTGCTTTGGGAGCATCATTTGGAAAAAGAAAACAAGGGATATCTTATCAACTACTATATTTCAGATACAAAAAAGCGTGTAGTGCCTCTAATCCCTGATGAGATGACGTCCCATGTGGGTGTAAGATTTGTGGGCGTTCTGTATGTATATCACACTTATCCAACATATGACACTTGTTTACTGAATACTCATATTGTGACTCTGAATCACTTGTGTTACATTTGTTACTCTGTTCTGCCAAGATGCTTCATGTAAGGTCTATGTGCCCCCCCCATGCCCTCCGCCACGCATAATTCTAACCCTTTGTCTGCGTAATCTCCCATCTCTCAAAAGCTAAATTCCTATGTAACCAGGCAGGCATCGTTCTTGCCAATTGTATTGTTAGGATTATGAGTTCTTGTTTATTCCTGATAATGCGTAATAGTTATTAGTGCTTTAGAATGTTATAGTCATTTTTTTAAACACCCTGTTAAAGGATTTGTTTTCTATGAACATATGTCTGTGATCATTTTATGTGCAGTTAGATGTTACCAGGAGTACTCATTTCTTACCTGAAAGAAAAAATTAAAAGCTGTTCTGTTTCTACTAAGCGTTTAAAGGGACGCATCTATCTGTACAGGCGTGGAATACCAGACTCGCCTATACAGGAAAGCTACAATGGGGGGAAAAAGTATTTGATCCACTGCTGATTTTGAACGTTTGTCCACTGACAAAGAAATGATCAGTCTATAATTTTAATGGTAGGTGTATTCTAACAGTGAGAGACAGAATAACAAAAAAAAAAAAAAACAAACAAGAAAAACGCATGTAAAAAAGTTATAAATTGATTTGCAGGTCAGTGAGGGAAATAAGTATTTGATCCCCTATCAACCAGCAAGATTACAGGCTCCGGGTGTCTCTTATACGGGTAACGAGCTGAGATTAGGAGCACTCTCTTAAAGGGAGTGTTCCTAATCTCAGCTTGTTACCTGTATAAAAGACACCTGTCCACAAAAGCAATCAATAAATCAAATTCCAAACTCTCCACCATGGCCAAGACCAAAGAGCTGTCCAAGGATGTCAGGGACAAGATTGTAGACCTACACAAGGCTGGAATGGGCTACAAGACCATCGCCAAGCAGCTTGGTGAGAAGGTGACAACAGTTGGTGCCATTATTCGCAAATGGAAGAAACACAAAATAACTTCCAGTCTTCCTCGGTCTGTTGCTCCATGCGAGATCTCACCTTGTGGAGTTTCAATGATCATGAGAACGGTGAGGAATCAGCCCAGAAGTTCACGGGAGGATCTTGTTAATGATCTCAAGGCAGCTGGGACCATAGTCACCAAGAAAACAATTGATAACACACTACGCCGTGAAGGACTGAAGTCCTGCAGCGCCCGCAAGGTCCCCCTGCTCAAGAAAGCACATGTACAGGTCCTTCTTAAATTTTCCAATGAACATTTGAATGATTCAGAGGAGAACTGGGTGAAAGTGTTGTGGTCAGATGAGACCAAAATCGGGCTCTTTGGCATCAACTCAACTCGCCATGTTTGGAGGAGGAGGAATGCTGCCTATAACCCCAAGAACACCATCCCCATCATCAAACATGTAGGTGGAAACATTATGCTTTTAGGGTGTTTTTCTGCTAAGGGGACAGGACAACTGCACCGCTTCAAAGGGACGATGGACGGCCATGTACCGTCAAATCTTGGGTGAGAACTTCCTTCCCTTAGCCAGGGCATTGAAAATTGGGTTGTGGATGGGTATTCCAGCATGACAATGACCTAAAACCCACAGCTAAGGCAACAAAGGAGTGGCTCAAGAAGAAGCACATTAAGGTCCTGGAGTGGCCTAGCCAGTTTCCAGACCTTAATCCCATTGAAAATCTGTGGAGGGAGCTGAAGGTTCGAGTTACCAAACATCAGCCTTGATCTGCAAAGAGGAGTGGAACAAAATCCCTCCTGAGATGTGTGCAGACCTGGTGGCCAACAACAAGAAACGTCTGACCTCTGTGATTGACCTATTTATCACAGCCATCCACCATAGAACTTCAGACAACACACATACACTTGGCAGTCTGCTAATTACTAATCCAACAGCCAGTGGGGCAGGATAGACTTTACATAAACAGAGATTTAAAACTATTTTTTTAATCCGTTATTAACATATAATCTTGGGCTCTTTTGCATAATGAAAAGCTATAACAGTGAGTTAAATGTCCCATTAAGAATACAATAAACAGCATATGTTACCGTATTTATCGGCGTATAACACGCACTTTTTCTCCCTGAAAATAGGGGGCAAATGATGTTTTCGTGTTATACGCCGATATACCTCAACCCCCCCTCCTCATTCTAAACCCCCCCCATCTTATTCTAAACCCCCCTAAATACCTCCCCCTCTCTCTTTCTCCTCACTTACCTGCTTCTGCTCCGGCATCCGCTCCTTCTTGACCCGGCACCCGGTATATGCTAATGGCGTGACGTCACATGCGCGCCGGGTCAAGAAGGAGCGGAGGCCGGAGCAGAAGCAGGTAAGTGAGGGGAAAGGGAGAGGGGGAGGTATTTAGGGGGGTTTTGGTTGAGGAGGGGGGTTTTGGTTGAGGAGGGGGGTTTTGGTTGAGGAGGGGGGTTTAGGATGAGGAGGGGGTTGAGGAGGAGCAGCGATTTCTGAGTAAACTTTTGTAAAAACATATACGGTAATATCCAAGTTTCTTTGTTAAAACAGTTGCTTTTACTGTCATTTTACGTTATTTACCTTATAAGTGTTAATAATATTAATAAAAAAAAAGTTCTGAGCTACCCTTATTTTGCTTCAAAGTTCTCTATTTGAAATGTATTTTATTTTTTCCTAAAATTTCCTTCTTAAAATGAGGTGCGTGTTATACGCCGATAAATACGGTATATTTTAGTCAGACCTCATGCCATTCTGCGGGACTATATAGACTCACATTGGTGACATTATTGAAATAAATGAAAATATTTCCTTGATTTAGAAGTGTATGATTCAGACAAACTCTTGATGTAATAAGTCGCATGGCCCACCATATAATCATCCACAATGTATGACAGAACGGTCCCTAAATTGCGTCATTCTGCTTTGAGCTTTTCAAGTAATGGTTGGAAAGTGCTGTGATGGGATTTATTTTTCTGTATAAGAAGATGAATCATACAAAGCAACAAAGCAAAGCCACGCTATAGCACTGCTGCTGTGTACTGTGTTCTTGCGGAGTTCCCTCTAATGTTTGTCACTTACAGAATGTATTTTGTGTCTTTGGTGTTTACATAAGGAAGTGTTGTTTCATCCCTGGTAACCTCTTTATATTTAATTACTCAATAGGAACAGTCCATTTGTTATTTCTGTATACAATGTCAGGGAGAACTGTATGTAGCAGGTCTATGATTTAATATGGTCCTGACAAAGGTCTAGTGCATGGAAATAAATGCATGTTGTGTGCTGTCGGATAAAGGCGTGAAAATCCGGTGGAAATGATCATTAAAAAACCTAAGACCTGCTGGGAAATGTTTCTTTCTACCCTCTTTGCGATCACCAAACTTATATAGTTGCAAAATGGAAATCACCACTCCTGTAGTGGCACCAAAAGTGAACACCTTGATTAAACCCGAGAAATTGTGCAACATGCTCCAATTCGAAAGTCTCACCAGGACCGGAGACACCCCTCTCAACTTGTCATTAACCCTTCCCTATATCTCTCTTTCCCCCTTCTCCACTACCTCCACCCTTTTTGTGTCTACTCTTTGTTGGGATTGGAAAGTGTCCAATCCTACACATAAATATAAACCTGTTTTTTAATCTCCTCAGATAGGATGGCTGATGAACAACAGGATACAAAGCATCAACCCTTACTTTCCCTCAAAAAACACACCCATCACTATGTGTTCCAAAGAGAGCATGATCTTTATTCCCAATAACTCCGCTCTATAACCCAACATATATAATAGAACAGTTGCATCATTAAGGTTTGGGGTAACCTGGTGCCTCCAAATCTGTCTTGGACAATGTCTGGTTTATCAGTGTCAACTTTAGTTACACACACAAAATGGATGCCTGGCCAGACAGGTGGATATTCCTACTGGTGGGCGATCTGTGATCGCTCACTTGGTGTGGTGGGGCAGGGTAATAGGGATGGATTAAAGTGGGTTGGAGATACTGTAGTAGGAGAGGGTCCAGCCATACCTGGTCAGCTAAACTTAAATAATTGGCTGGACCTGTCTGGGACATGCTAATATATTTTATTAGCCCCTGATGCACATTGCATATAAACACTATAACCACATGAAAAAGAAGTACCCCCTTCCCCAACATACTCATTCTTTAATATAATAGTAAATGTATAGTCTTTTTTAGATGGTATTTAAGCGATCAGTCCATAGTAGCCCCAGCAGTTGTTCGTCTCGGTTGGGTGGGGATCCGGCGATCTTCACATTTTCTACTTTCTTTAAAAAAGGAAAAGATATATGGAAGTAGTGTGTACTGACGTTTATATGACTATGTAAAATTTACAAGATAGTATGTATCTATAATAATAAAGAGAATTTTAAAGAGTAATGGTCATTCTTAGTTATAGGTTATATAGCCCCTAAAGGTCTCGCACAAAGTAATGACTGTCACATTGGTTATTTATTAGCTTTATTCATTTTTTATTGTTACTCTTCACCAAGCAGAGCAATGGTGTAGTGGTTACAATCATCTGCCTGTATAGATTGAAATACTTTGAAGTGGTGAAAAAGAACAATATAAGAAATAGTATTTTTCAGTCTGCGCTGCACCACAATGTGACCCTCCAGTGCTTGTTATGTAGAGCTCATCAAGTGAACAAGATGGCATCTGGGGAAAAAAAGCACTCACAAAGTAATGAAGTTTAGATAAATATTCCCATTTTCTTTCATATATTGTCTACCATGGGATATCTCTATCAGCAGAGACAATGTCAATGTGCTTCCATTGAAGTATCTGCCACTTCAAAAGGTTCTTTCATTTCAGTCGGGGGGGGGGGGGGGGGGGGGACTGATGAGTGGGGAGGAGAGAGACAGAAGAATAGAAGTATGGAATCAAGAAGTATGGAATCACGAAGAGGGGAATGAGAGAATGGATGGAAAAGATTGGAGAGGGAGAGCAGAGGAAAGGAAGAGGGGGAAAGATGGGAGAAGAGAGTGCAGGGGAACAGAGAAAATGAAGGGGCGGTAGAAAGAGGTGGAGTGAGAGCAAAGGAGAAGAGAAAGGGGAAAAAAAAAGAAAGAAAGAACAGACATGGAGCCATAAGGGATGTTGTGGTTGGGAGGACAAGGAGGGGCAGATATGGGACAGAGAGGGCACCAAGAGCTGCTTGGGTGCCGTAACACGCTGCTGGAAGGCCCCCGGGAAACCAGAGAGGGCAGAGGAGGGACAGAAATGTTAGTGTAAGGACTGGGAGGGGCCACAAGGGGCCCCTAGAGGAGAGGGTCCTGGTGCAGTTGCATCAATGGTAGCACCTCTCCTTGATTCATACAGAGGTGTGTACATTCAGAAGTTGCCCCAGTGTTATGACATGTTTAAAACACTGTATCTAAATTGTAAGCTCTTGCTACCCCTTAATGTACACCCCTCCTATGTTTTACTTGCGCTTGTAGAGTACATGCTACTCCGTTTTACGTCTATGAGATTTTATGTGATCTCCGATAGAGTTTTGAATTCATAGAAAGCCCTTCAGCGTTTTACAGAATTGGTTGTACTTCTGTTTCTTTCTACAAATAGATACTAATTAATTAACTACTTAGATTATATAATATGTGTAATTATATGTTTTTGGTCATTATTCTAATCAGTTTATATTTGTTTACCCACCATTTAATTATTTACTAAAGAAAGCCATCTAACAAGTCAATTATAGACATGTTTTTTTATATTATGATGATTATTATCTTCTTGTCCTTAGAGTTGATTTTTGTTTTTTTTTATAGATGCAATATAACAATAGGAATTGAATACGCAGATAAGGATGGGTTTAACAGAAATTGTAATACATCTTTTCAATCTGATTGTAAATTAGAGTAATTGTATTTTTAAAAAAAATAGGTTTCTCATTTTTTTGTTGTTGATTTCTTTGCATTTAGGGATACCCATTTCAGTGACTCTGCTTGTTTCACTCTCCCCCTAGATCACAGTCTGCTACACTGTTTAACTATGGAGGTGTACATCAGTGTTTTATTTCTAAACCGTTTAAATATCTCCCAAAACTCATCGTCCACTATATGCTCTGCTCTGAAATAAAGCTGCCCATTCTTAAAAGTAAACTATGTAACTGACAATGATGCACTAAGATGGAGGTAAATGAAACAGGCAAATACACTGGATACTGTGTACCCCTAGTACCTACGTAAGACTTCTATTACAGTGAATAAAGCACGGATTCCAGCATTTAGGGAGAGGGTACTGTAATAGGTAACATTTTTATAGTGTATTTTGAAGCAGAAGTTGATTTATTAATATGTTTTTTAAATAATATTATTTTAAAAAATGTGACACCTAACCCCTCCCCAGCAGGGAGCTTATAAATAGTACATGCACGCTCTGGTCTCTCAAACATGCACAGCCTTCACCAAAGTATCATGGACGCCTCCAGGGTCAAAACTAGCTTTGTAACTTCTTGCCTGACCAATTTTGCTCTTAGACTCCACATTTCTTCACCATACAGTTATACTTTATAATTCTCATTGTAAGAAAGAAGACCCTTAGATAACTGGTCAAGAGGTCAATATATTTAGATATTTACCACCTTGCACTTCTTTTCATTGTACTGTTATACTTTTATAATTCTAATATTGCATTTAGTGTCTCCTTCTCTGACACTGCTTCTTTTTCTCGTCCTCTGTCTGTTGGCGTACGCCAAGGTTCAGTCGTAAGCCCCCATCCTCTTCTCCATCTAAACATCCTCCCTTGGTACTCTAATACAATCTTTTGTATTTCAGCATCATCTCTATGCAGATGACACTCAAATCTACCAGATCTATCCCCCTCTCTATTCTAGCTCAAGTTGACGCTCAAGCATATCGTCCTGGATGTCTGCTCGCCAACTCAAACTCTACATGTCAAAGACTGAGCTACTAAACTTCCCACCCTCTACCACAGCTTCCACTCCACATATATCTCTGACTGTAAATATTGTCAGATTCACTTAAAAAACATCTAAATTACGCCCCTATCTTACACAAGACACAACTGAAATGCTAATACGTCATATCTCCCCTAGAATACTGCAACTCTCTCCTGGCATCCCCATCACCCGTCTGTCTCCAATCCATAATGATCGCCTACACTAGACTCATCTACCATACTTAACGCTTAGTGTCTGTGGCTCCTCTCTGTAAAGTCACCACATTGGCTTCCCTCAGCCTCCAGATGATAACATTTAAAATCATTACCCTAATGTATAAAGCATTTCACGACAGTACACCCCTCACAGTGTCTTGCAAAAGTATTCACCCCCCTTGACTTTTTACCTATTTTATTACAATACAGTCTTAATTTCAATGTTTTATTAATCTGAATTTTATGTGATGGATCAGAACACAATAGTCTAAGTTGGTGAAGTGAAAGGAGAAAAATGTATACATAAAACAATTTTTTTGAAATAGAAATATCCAAATCTTTGATGATCCCCAGGAGCACCATGAAATGTATCTTAACCAAATGGAAAGAACATGGCACAACAGCAAACCTGCCAAAAGACGGCCACCCGCCCGCCAAAACTCACGGACCGGCCAAGGAGGGCATTAATCAGAGAGGCAGCACAGAGGCCTAAGGTAACCCTGGAGGAGCTTCAGAGATCCACAGCAGAGACTGGAGTATCTGTACATAGGACGACAATAAGCCGTACGCTCCATAGAGTTGGGCTTTATGGCAGAGTGGCCAGAAGAAAGCCATTACTTTTAGCAAAAAAACATAATGGAGCGATTTGAATTTGTGGGAGACTCCCAAAATGTATGGAGGAAGGTGCTCTGGTCTGATGAGACTAACATTGAACTTTTGGCCATCAAAGAAAACGCTATGTCTGGCGCAAACCCAACACATCACATCACCCAAAGAACACCATCCCCACAGTGAAACATGGTGGTCGCAGCATCATACTGTGGGGATGTTTTTGAGAAGCCAGGATGGGAAACTGGTCAGAGTTGAGGGAAAGATGGATGGTGCTAAATACAGGGATATTCTTGAGCAAAACCTGTACCACTCTGTGCGTGATTTGAGGCTAGGACGGAGGTTCACCTTCCAGCAGGACAATGACCCCAAACACACTGCTAAAGCAACACTTGGGGGGTCTAGGGGGGAAACATGTAAATGTCTTGGAATGGCCTAGTCAAAGCCCAGACCTCAATCCAATAGAAAATCTGTGGCCAGACTTAAAGATTGCTGTTCACAAGCGCAAACCATCTAACTTGAAGGAGCTGGAGCAGTTGTGCAAGGAGGGATGGGCAAAAATCCCAGTGGTAAGATGTGGCAAGCTCATAGAGACTCATCCAAAGCGACTTGGAGCTGTGATTGCTGCAAAAGGTGGCTCTACAAAGTATTGACTTTAGGGGGGGGGAATAGTTATGCACATTGACCTTTATTTTGTCCTATTTGTTTTTTGCTTCACGATAAAAAAAAAAAAAAAATTAAAAGTTGTGAGCATGCTCTGTAAATTGAATGATACAAATCCTCAAACAATCCATGTTAATTCCAGGTTGTGAGGCAACAAAACACGAAAAATGCCATGGGGTGAATACTTTTGCAAGGGACTGTATATCTCTGCTCTCGTCTCAAAATACTCTCGCACATTCCCTCTTTGCTCTGCTAATGACCTTCTTTTCATCTCTCTTGTCACCTCCTTTCACTCCCGTCTTTAGGACTGTTCTCGTGCTGCCCCTTTGCGACTCCTTGCCTCGCTCCACTCTTCCTGCCTCAAAGCCTTCAAAACCTCACTAAAACACATCTGTTTAAAGAAGCTCATCACCTTCATCTTTAATATGCACAACTGCACACTTTAGCAGGGGTGTCCAAACTCGGTCCTGGAGGGCTGCACCCATGCCTGGATTTGAGGATGTCCTATCCGTGTACAGGTGAGCCAATCAGGATGACTGAAGAAGCAATAGTCTCCGCTGCTTACAGCAAGGATATCCACAAATCCAGGCTTGTGTGCGGCCCTCCAGGACCGAGTTTGGACCCCTGCTCTATAGCATAATATCACTCGCACACACAATCTACATTACTACACAGACACCTCAACTTGCTTGAGCCTATTGCCTTACACACCGCCATCTTGTATCTAGAACCCTCCTGCATCACACAGGTTTGCGAGCTTTCAATCTTGTGTTGGTGCTTTTGGAACAAGCTCTATGCATCTTAGATTTTATTTTTAACCATTTCAAAACAAGCACATAAGATTAAGGCAACAAAATGAAGATAGAACCATCCAGAGGGAAGGCTCCAGTCAGCAACCAGTTCCAGTTCTACCCGTTGGATTTAGTGACCATGAGAAAGCCAAATACCTCATGTCATTTGAGTTTCCAATTCTGTGCGCCAGCTCTCCCTCCTCCTTTTTTTTCCCTCTGCAAACGCACCAAGACGCACTCGCGCACACTACCAAAAGAAGCAGAAAGAGATATCGACCACAAATTACCGCGAGCAGCAACTATCACATTGGGATTTCAGTCCTAATACATACTTTCCATTTTCGATTTTAAGCTCATTCTTTTGCATTGTGTTAATATTGTTTTTGACTTGTACTTAACCCCCATTTGGTGCTATGGAATAAATATGTAATAACGAAGATACTTAGACAACTGGTCAAGGGATCACTCTATTTAGATATTTACCACCTTGCACCTTTCTTTATACTGCAGTATGTCTGTCTGGAGCACGTCGTCCCAAGAGTGCCCTCCAAGCAGTCTCACTTAGGATAGCAGCGCTTGCTTGGAAGTCTTATAAATGAGCAGTACAGTGTACGCTCTGCTCTTATGAGAGATTTATAGAGGGCTAAAATCATTATACCCACTGGTATACTTCTTGCACAGATTTATGGCTTTTTTTTCTCTTATGGTCTGTTCGGGATGTAGGACTAAAGCACTGAGAATTTCAACCAGCTACATAAACTGACCTCAGAGGACTGGAAGTAGTTCATAATAAAGAATTATGTTAGCCGTATTGATTTTGGATAAAAACTGGATTCTGGTCAGGTTATGGTACCTTCTATTGGACCATATCCCAGCTTTTCTCTTCAATTTATGGTGGTTCCTGAAAGTTTTATTATTAACGTTTTATTCCTCGTAGTTGATCTGTTTTGCATGTAAAGGGGATTTGGGAATATCAAACTAAAGGGCTTTATTTGGAAATGCTGTGTTTAGTTTATTTAAAAATGGATATTAAATGGTTAAGATTAAGATATGTCCAACTAGTGTGATAATCCATACCATCCTTTTCCCTTTTAAACTTTGTTTCCCTCCCTTATTTCTCATATAAAAAATAGAAAGCAATATTATGCAAATCTTTTAAAGAATATTATACTACAAATCCGTTACAAAATGGATTTGTGATAGAATACCTTCGATAGAAGACTTGAAATAAACAATCCACATATTGCAAGGATCCTAGGAGAGCTAAAGAGGTCGGACTTGATGGACTAAAATATTTTTTTCAACCTCTGCTTTATAATAAAAAGATAACTAAAAAAGGTATGGCTCATTAATAAAATTCATATTCAATATGATACTTACTTACAAACATCAGCTTGAAAACCTCCTGCTGGACTGCTTGTAACCAACCCAACCCATCAAGGGATGGTAGCAACTCTGACTGTGAGGCAGTCCTACATGCTGAGAGAAGCCAAGGGAATGGTATTTAGCATTTCAGCTGTGTTGTGGTGGAGAGAAACTGAGTAGGAGTCCGGTAAGAAGAAATGTGTCTTGAGGGAACCTTGGTCTGTCCCTTGCCATTGGTTTTAGGCATCCGGGGGTTCTAGAAGAGATCCTGTTTTCATCCCAGTGCTTTCCTTCCACTCCTAACTAGTACCGTGCACAAGATCTATGCTTGCACTAAGACTATATCTATCAATCTATATATATATATATATATATATATATATATATATATATATATATAAGGTAAGCATATGATGGAAAGAGAGCATCTCCAATGCATTCCTCCTGGAGACTATCCATGTGCATAATCTCTGGGGCTTGGGCTTTGTATCATTAAACAACCACGACATAATATGCAGTTGTGTCTGACTCTATGTGACCCCCATAGACTGCTGCATGCTAGGCACATCTGTCAGCCACCGCTCCTCTAGGCTCCCTTAAGCTCATGTTCATTGCTTCAAACACCTCATCTATCCATCTTTGCCTCTGCCACACCTTTTTTGTGCACCATCAATCTCCGGCATCAGTCTCTTTTCTAGGGAATAATATCTTCTCATGATATGGCCAAAATATTAGAGCTTCAGCCTCATGATCAAACCTTCCAGTGAACGATTACTGAAATATTTAAAATAGTTTTTGTGACTCCTGTATGCTAATGTGCAGCTCAGAGTACTTGATAAGGATGGGAGTGAGGTCACTAAAGAGACCGACAACCTGACTGTATTCTTAATTAGCACATAAAATCACCTAATTATTATACAAAAGCAGCTAATTTGTATATAAATACAGCAGCAACCTCATGAATGAGATTGATCCACATTACAACAAAATGGGTAACACAACATGAAACCAGTTTTTCATGCACTTCAATAATAACCTAAAAAAATCCCTTGATTTTGGGGTAACGGAGTCCCTTTAAAAATTCAAATTTTGCTAGCCATTACAGTGGTCCTTCAGGGAAACTCAGGTTTATTCAGTTTGAGCAATACGCACAACAGCTTTAATATCCTAGATAAAGATGATTGATGTCATAGATCGGTATAGATAATGTATATAAATATAGAAAGCTATACTCATATAGAAATAAGGAAGTGTAGTAGGTATAAAACTCAAGAGATATGAGAGAGAGATTATATATATATATATATATATATATATATATATATATATATATATATATATATATATATATATATATATATATATATATATATAGTTAGATATAGTGTTGTAGGAATAATACTCAAAAAAACAAAGCTGGGAATTTTGATTGATGAAAGCTAAAGTATTTTTTTCTTTTTTTCTTCCATATTTTGCCAGTAGCATAAAGACGAATAGTGTGCGTTGGAAATAAAAGCAGGGTAATAAAGATCTTGGAAATGAAGGATTCTTATTTGTGTGTAAGCAAACCCCAGGTTGTGTGGAGTAATTCACTGACATGTGCCTGTGTGGTGAGGTACAAATTATAGGAGCGTTTATCACTGCCTTTCCATGACTCATTCTTTGCTTTAATTTTCCAACAAATCTTTTTTTCAGTGTCTGCAAGTCTCCCCAGAGAAGAGCTGTTTGAAAATAGTTTTATGATGCTCTTCCTTTCTGCTGCATGTGAAAAATTCTGCTGTGGTTTGCGTCTTGTAGCTGTAGTAAATAAAGAAACCCTTTGGTCTTTTGTACTGTGTGAAGTCAGTGCTGTGCAGAGACTTTTAGATAGGGCTGAAGACGTCTTGCAAGACTTATTTTTTTTAAGTTGTGGAGTTGCAGCAGAAGCCTGAAGGCATCATCTCTTTATTCTTCATCCAATCACAAACACATAAACAAGGAGATATGATGCATCGGTTTGATGAATTTCTCGGGGAGCATCACTAGCATATTTTAAAAGCAAAGTAGTTCTAAATAATCTTATGTGGATACAAATAAAGGGCTCGGAGCTCACTGTAAATGATCTTCTCAGTATGATTGTATGTTAAAATGATCTATTCTTTTCAATTACACCAATAACAGCTTAACATATTAGCTTATTGTTTACATATAGTCTATTCTGCCCACTGGCTGTTGCATTAGTAATTAGCAGACTGCTGAGTTAAGCACATATTATGATAGCACAGCATCCCTGTGAATTCAGGTTACACTGCACTGATCAGTTAATATACTAATATGTTATATATAGCTTTCTTGTTTTAGGTGAGTACCAGTATTCCATGCCTGCAAAGATAGATGTGGTGAGGGTTACATATGTGTTTGTTTGGAGCACCACATGCAGCTATAAACCCCTCTACCACTGTGCTGGTAGGTATAGCCCAAATTCCAGAGAGGGAAGAGAGCAGAAACAAAAAATAAACCTATTACAAGGTCTGTTCCCTTTAAACTTGGAAATATAAGCAGTCTGACAAAAACCTCACCATTGACTTGAATCGGGGACACAGCACTGCAACTTGATTGGTTTCAGGAATGAAGCAGACATGTGGAGCAGGCTGTTGGCAGCCTTTTACACCTATAAACACAGATTTTATTTTATTTCTAAGGGAAAAATGCATGGATTTCGAAAATTCAAAAAATATTTAAACATGCTTTTAGGAAGAGGATGTGATCCAAATTGTGCTGAATTAAGTGGGCAAGTCAGGTGTTTGTCACTGGTCAAGGATGCTTTGGCAAACCTTATGTATGGCTGCTCAGTTAATACAAGGTTAATAATTAGTCTCCCTCATCAGGCGGGTTAGATGGAAATACTGGTAGATACCGCTGACAAAGCTGCTGTTAATAATCGTGCTGACGGAGGAGCGAGGAGACCTTCATATAATAGGGCTCTTTTGTTTCATAACTGGTTCGATTTAAAGAAAATAAATAAATGTAGAAGATCTACTCTCCGACCCCTATCAGGCGTCTAGATGGGCGGCCCTGATAGGAGTATTTATCTGTTGTCCTAATAACAATCTTTAGTGGCTATTGCAAACATAGAGCAGTCATTAGACAATCTTTTGGCCAGATCCTTTTTATCTGGTTAAAGCGACATGGAAGGGATCTGGATGTTATAAGACACTTGTGTATCTATTTACCTTTGTACTTTTGTTTTATTAAGTGCTTATAAACTCTGTTTTTACTGCCTCTGTATTGGTCTGCCCACTGTGGCATATGCAGACACAGACTCTGTAGGGCTGGATGTGCAGTGTAGTGTCCTAGCCTATAAGGGACCACATCTCGGCAGCATGTTGCAGTATGGTCACTGCCTGGTTAATATGAGATACTGCACACCCAGTACTACAGAGTCTGTATCTGCATACTCTGCAGTGGGGAGATCCATACAGGGACGGTTGCATTTTAGGCAGTAAAAACAGAGCTTATAAGCACTTGATAATAAAATAAAGTACATAAAAGTGAATAAACACCCAGGTATATTAGAGGGTCAAGCGGCATTATTATGACCACCGCCTACATCAGCAGCGCATAGCTGATATACGGCATGTGTCATGAGCTGGCTTGGTGGGTATACAAGGTGACATGTAGACATTCTGCAAACATATCAACCATCCCAGTCATGGGTAAAACGTGAGATGTATCCGACTTTGATGGTCATTGACTTTCGGCCCAAGGGTGGCAGTATTTCTGAAACAGCGCAGTTTGTGAACTGTCCGCGTGCTGCTGTGGTTAAAGTGTCCCGCGACTGGACAATTCTTTTTGGTGTCGGTTATTGGAGGTATTAGCTGGTGGTCATAATAATGTGACTGGACCATGTACAGTGGATATAAAAAGTCTACACACCCCTGTTAAAATGTCAGGTTTCTGTGCTGTAAAAAAATGAGACAAAGATAAATCATTTCAGAACTGTTTCCACCTTTTAATGTGACCTATAAACTGTACAACTCAATTGAAAAACAAACGGAAATCTTTTAGGTGGAGGGAAGAAAAAAAAAATAAAAAAATAATGTGGTTGCATAAGTCTGCACACCCTCTTATAACTGGGGATGTAGCTGTGTTCAGAATTAAGCAATCGCATTCCAAATCGTGTTAAATAGGAGTCAGCATACACCTGCCATCATTTAAAGTGCCTCTGATTAACCCCAAATAAAGTTCAGCTGCTCTAGTTGGTCTTTCCTGAAATGTTCTTAGTCGCATCCTACAGCAAAAGCCATGGTCAACAGAGAGCTTCCAAAGCATCAGAGGGATCTCATTGTTAAAAGGTATCAGTCACGAGAAGGGTACAAAAGAATTTCCAAGGCATTAGATATACCATTGAACACAGTGAAGTCATCATCAAGTGGAGAAAATATGGCACAACAGTGACATTACCAAGAACTGGAGCTCCCTCCAAAATTGATGAAAAGACAAGAAGAAAACTGGTCTGGGAGGCTACCAAGAGTCATACAGCAACATTAAAGGAGCTGCAGGAATATCTGGCAAGTACTGGCTCTGTGGTACATGTGACAACAATCTCCCGTATTCTTCATATGTATGGGCTATGGGGTAGAGTGGCAAGACGAAAGCCTTTTCTTACGAAGAAAAACATCCAAGCCAGGCTACATTTTGCAAAAACACATCTGAAGTCTCCCAAAAGCATGTGGGAAAAGGTGTTATGGTCTGATGAAACTAAGGTTAAACTTTTTGGCCATAATTCCAAACGATATGTTTGGCGCAAAAACAACACTGCACATCACCAAAAGAACACCATACACATAGTGAAGCATGGTGGTGGCAGCATCATGCTTTGGGGCTGTTTTTCTTCAGCTAGAACTGGGGCCTTAGTTAAGATCGAGGGAATTATGAACAGTTCCAAATACCAGTCAATATTGGCACAAAACCTTCAGGCTTCTGCTAGAAAGCTGAACATGAAGAGGAACTTCATCTTTCAGCATGACAACAACCCAAAGCATACATCCAAATCAACAAAGTAATGGCTTCACCAGAAGAAGATTAACGTTTTGGAATGGCCCAGCCAGAGCCCAGACCTGAATCCGATTGAAAATCTGTGGGGTGATCTGAAGAGGGCTGTGCACAGGAGATGCCCTCGCAATCTGACAGAGCAAAGAAGAGTGGGCAAATCTTGCCAAGTCAAAATGTGCCACGCTGATAGACTCATACCCAAAAAGAGTGATGTAATAAAATCACAAGGTGCTTCAAAAAAGTATTAGTTTAAGGGTGTGCAGACTTATGCAACCATATTATTTTATTTTTATATTTTTTCTTCCCTCTACCTAAAAGATTTCAGTTTGTTTTTAATTGAGTTGTACAGTTTATAGGTCACATTAAAGGTGGAAAAAGTTCTGAAATGATTTATCTTTGCCTAATTTTTTTACATCACAGAAACCTGTCATTTTAACAGGGGTGTGTAGACTTTTTATATCCACTGTATATATATATATATATATATATATATATATATATATATATATATAGTGAGAGAGTCCCTTTAAACTCGAGATAGCCTTATGTATATATTATTTAACCCCTTTATGGTGTTTGACCCCCTTCTGCTGGCAGGATGTTGCCCTCGTGTGCCCTCTTCATGCCCACTTGTGTGCACCGTGGTGCTGTTCCTGTGACTTGTGTGGGATCCCACTGGTATATTGTGCTTCTCTCCCCAGGGTGCTGTATAGTGATGCTTCTTGCTCAGTACATAATCACCTGTTTCACACCACCACGCTCCGAGACACTCAGCCTGAATCACAAGCACAGACAGAAATCCTTTAGTCGGGGGCGGTGGGATTTGGTACTGAAGTGTCTGACATTACACGCTGCGATCCCTCAGCACTGAATCACAACACGTGCTGGGGAGGAGGATTTAGGAAAGGACTCAACCAGCTCTGTGTCTACAAGTATAGAGCAGCTCATGCAGACACAGACTCTGTAGGGCTGGATGTGCAGTGTAGTGTCCTAGCCTATCAGGGACTATGTCTCAGGAGCATGTGGCACAATGGTCACGGATTGGTTAGTATTATTTATTATATACCTAGTAAAATCCAGGAAACTTTCACATGCATTTAACGTTTAAAACTGTAAAAAAATTACATATCAAATTTTTTTCAAATTACAACTGTAAAGCAGAATATTGTTTTTTTTTACAAAATTTACCAAATTTCCAAGTGTATTTAGTGTAATCAAGTCAAGATCTAGAATTTCTTTTTTTGTATAAATACACAACTACGTAAATTAATTATCTAAAAATGTGAATTAGCTTGAAAAGTCCTTGCAAGGCCCCTTGAAGTTTGAGTCTTAAAGGGAATGTTGCCTTATTCTTACTATGTTCTCATACAGAGGAGGAGACGATCTGATTACCTTTATTTTGGCTGACATTTCTTCTATGTGATACATTAATTAAATATACTGTTAATCTAATTGTAAGTCGCTTTGCTGGCAGATGCTCCCAGTATGTAGGCAGCGCTGCCCGCTATGGCTGGGACATTATGGCAATGAAGCCGTGGCCCCCCCTAAAATGTTCTAGCGCAGCAAACACAACAGGTTTACTTAAAGCCATATTGCGTTGGATCGTGAGTGAGATGTGATGGAAGTCCCACACTGAATAACTGTCTGAGACTCTCATAGTGTTGTCAGGAGAGGCTGCAATATTAAATATAAAACTCTATGTAATAATAAGTGCTTAAATATTAAAATAAACTACCTAAGTGATTGTGTCCATATCTAAATATTATTTTATTAAGTGCTGAAAAGCTCTGTATTTACTCACTGAAACCTTCCAAACATCCCCAACAAAGCTCTGCCCCCAGCAAATCATGCACATAGTGTTACTATTGGTACTAGATGTACTAACCAGCAACATGTTTGGAATTGCTGCAGAGACCCTCTGATAGGTTAGTACATCTAGAACTACAGAAACAATGTGTGCATGCATTATAAGGGGCATAGCTTTTGTTGGAACTGTTTGGAAGGTTTCTGTGTAGCAATTGACTTTTAAGCACTTTATTATTATTATTATTATTATTGATATTATTATCATACTTTATTTGTAACTCTGCAACATATTCCAACATAATACAATATCAACACATGGCAAAAAGAAACACCCTGTCTTGGAGCTTATGATCTTGGGTACTTCCAAAACTGAAAACAATCTTGTTAGTAAAATGATGATTAGATATGGAAACAAACTCTTAGGTAGTTTATTGTAATATTAAAAACAGGGAACTGTCCATATCCCTTTAAAGGATTTAATAAAGCTGGAACATTACAATATTGTATCTCTGCTGATTTCTATTATCATTACTCATCATACAGGGACAGGGTGCAGGATTTGGATTAAATACTAATTTTAAAAACCTTACTACTTCCATATCAGTGTGTGTGTAAATATATATATAAATATATATATATATATATATATATATATATATATATATATATATATATATATTACCCACAATGTTTGTTCATTTTTATTCTGTAACCAAAGTAAAAATTACTTAAAGGACCACTGCACAATGATAAATCATATATATGTTTGAAAATTTTTAGTCTAAGAGCATAATTCATTGGGGAAAAAAAGTAATAAAGGTGTTTTTCAATTTAGAAAATGTGCATTTTGATGCCTTGGCAGGGCCCTGGAGGGATCCGTGTAAGTTGTGTGTGCGGGAACTTTTTGCACTGCTGTGGTTGCATTCTTTGATTCAAGGAGTCTGCTTCTAGGCTAGTGAAAGGGAAGGCATGGTGTCAATTTAAGTCTTATCCAGTGATCAAACAATGACCCCTATTTGTTCCCACCTCCCTCACCCCTCCACCCACTGATAGCTACGAACAGCCCCCCTTCAAAATGTGTTGTAGGAAGGGGGGGATTTGAGTTTTACGAACACTGAGCAATTAAAGGGAATCACTGTGTGCAAAAATATATTCATTTAATCTTTTACTTAAGTCCAGCTCTTGTCCAGTTCTACCACAGTGAAACCATGAACCCCTCCATGTAAGAGTAATAATAATAATAATAATATTTTTTCCTTATCTATAACCAAGCCCAGACATTCTTCCTCCATAGCCAACTGTAAGCTTTGTGAAAAATATTAGGTATGTAGGAGTCTTCAACTCAAACTCAGGCCCTCCATTCTTTTCTGTGTGTAAGGATTGTTTCTGCTTTTACATAGCCCCTGTATAGAGCTACGGAATATGTGGTGTGTTACAAATAAAGGATAATAATACAAGTCCAGTTCTTCTGGTGCGGTCACTTTTTAATACAACCTTTCCCATATAGAAACTATTAATCCCCTCCATGTAACCGTAATAATAATAGATTTCCTTAGCTATAATCAACCCCAGACATTCTTCCTCCACAGACAACCTCGTATCAGTCACTGACATGTTAACTGGAGCCCTGGCAGTGTCTTGATATAGCAATCATACTTTGACTCTTAAGTTATCAGACTCCTTGAGGATTTTGTGGTGGAGCTGCTGAGTCAATAAATACAAATTTCAAACTTAATTTCAGCTAGTGGATAACTTTAAAATAAAATATAGATTGCTGTTGTTGTTTAGTCATTCAATTGTGTACAACTCTGTCTTCCTTTGGATTGCAGCACGCCAGGCACATCTGTCAGACACTGCCCCTCCAGCTCATGTTCATTGCTTCAATTACTTCATCTGTCCATCTCCACCTCACCCCTTCTTCTCGTGCAACTTCCAGTGAACAGTTTGTCTTAATTTCCTGTTGTATTCATTTATTGGATGATCTTGCAGTTTTCTCCAACACCACAATTCAAAGGCGTCAATTCTAGGGCGCTCAGATTTCTTTATGGTCCAGCTATTACATCTGTAAATTATTACTGGGAATACTATACAGTAGTTCTAACCTTTGTTGATAATGTAATATATTTGCTTTTTAATAGCTTGTCCAGACTTGCCATAACCTCCTTTCCAATTGTGGTGTTGGAGAAAACTTCTTAGAGTCCCCTGCAAGAAGATCCAATCAAGCATTACTACAGAAAATCAAGACAAACTGTTCACTGGAAGCTTTGATCATGAGACTAAATCTCAAATATTTTGTCCAGATCATGAGAAGACTTTGTTTCATGGCTACAGTCACCATAGGCAGAGATCTCGGAGCCCACTTCTCCTCCATCTATTTGCTAGGAACTAAGATTGCTGTTTGTCATGATCTTCGTCTTAACATTGAGCAGCCTCATCAATTGGTCCTTTAGTTTCTCCTCACTTTCAGCCATCAGAGTATCTTAGGTTGTTGATATTAATTGCGGCTTTGGATTCATCAAGCCCGGCCTTACACATGATGTATTCCGTGTATTAGTTGAATAAATAAGGTGATTATATACAATATCGCTGTTTATTTGTACTATTAAAAATATTTATATTAAATAATTGTTATTGTCCCTTCCTTTGGCTGGTGCAGCATCATATAACACATCACCACGTGTGGTGCAACATTTCACTGGCAACAACATTGTTAAAATAAAGTTTTTTTTTATTCAGTTTTCTTCCTTCCGTTTTCATTAGGGACCATGCTGTCATGGGAATAAGTATAAAGCCATCTCTATGTGAATGATCAGATATCCAGTTACTGCTCTCCTATCTCCTCTCAGCTGCCACAGCTCCTCTGGTAGATAATGGCACTGGCTCTAATCAAACCCTTTGAACAACATTAAATCTCCAAGGCAACTTGAATTTCCTTTATACTTTCTTTCTAATAAGAAGATGACATAGCTGGAAGTTGAATAAACTTATTAAATCAGTGTGACTTTAAGGTAAACGAATGAGTAAGATGAAGAGCTTCAGGCTTCCTGCGCTGCTAAATATATAAACATTATTGGAATTAATTCTGCCAGCGGGTGATGTCTGCTGATGGTCAGTGCTTGATAACTACTCAAGTCCTGGTTATCTTTCCAGATTATTTTCATTGCTGTTGTTATAACTTGTTCTTAACTAAAGAGCGAGGCATAATTTCTACATTAGGTTGCTAATTTTAGCCTATACATACAGTGTGACAAGCTTTCAGTCTCCACTGGGTTTGTGCCCTTGTGATGGAGGAACACAATTACAGGAGGCTTTAATGCTTTTCCAAATTTTACTCTATTATATTCATCAGTGTTACAAAATAATACATCACAACAATTCAAAGAAAATAACAGGCCTAGCTCCCACCAAATCACTACCTTCACTTGAGACAGTTCCCAAACGTTCTGCTCTCATTTAGCTAAACCTGGGTGGAGCAAAAACAAAACAGACCAATACTTTATTTACAATTACTGTATTCTTTAGAAGTCCAAGTTTTCGATTTCTCTAGATCGCTCATTAACACCAGGCTTCTATATCTCTGTCTGTCTGCCTTTTTCCAGCTTCAGACATAAGTATGGACACTTAGTATGGCCGTTTTTCCCAACTCAGACCAGATGTACACACTTCTGTGTCTTTTGTCAGCTCCAGTAAATACTTCTTTGTGTTTCTCACTTTGCAACTCCAATAAACAGCACACACTTCTATGAGTCGTCTGCTCCAAGCATACTCTGCACAGTTTATTTCACAACCTTTCCCAGGCCGAGGGCCCAAACGCAGGCCGAGGGCCCAAACACATCCTGCCACACTGCAGTGCATAAATGACCATGCCCAATTCTCAGTCTTTTGCTCTGGGAACATCTACTGGGGAAGGGAGCTTTGTAAAATATGTTGCTCATACAAATCTCTCTCAATACTCTGTCACAATAGTTTAATTAGCTCTACTTTTATCTGTTTTGCCGATACAATGTAACTGTCTCTTAAAACTATCTTTGAAATGCCCTTCGATATTGGGGCCCATTTAAGTTCTCTTACAAGCATGGAGCCAAGACGCCATACTTTTAGGTAGCTCAAAGCTACACCTAGTTGGTACTAGAAACATAACTTAATATAAAACGTTCAACTGCGTTGATTAAAATATAAAACCTGGTAACGTATCTGCATACACTGTTTAATTTTAGGCAGAGCTTATAATCACTTCTTAATAAAAATAAAGTACATAAAAGTAAATAGATATACAGGGATAATATATACCTAGTAACATCCAGGAACCTTCCTTGTCCCTTTAATATCTTTTCACTTTTAGTATCATATGCGTAATCATTCTCATAGTCCCAAAGTTTTTAAATGTATGTTTTAGTTTGTTGTTGTTGTTGTGTTTACAATCACAACGCCTTTCCAACCACCAGAGCTTGTCATGCTTCAATTCTTATCATAATTAAAATTGTAGGAATTTAATGTCATGGTGGAGAGCACAAAATCCATTGTTATGGATTTAATTTAAAAGCAAACAACAATAGCAACAAAATAACATGTTAAAGGGACATGGAAGGTTCTGGATGTTACAAGGTATATAATATCCCTGGGTATCTATTTACTGTTATGTGCTTTATTTTATTAAGAAGTGATTATTAGCTCGTTTTTTACTGCCTAAAATCACACAAATAGACCCTTTTATAAGTCTGCCATCTGCTGCATATGCAGACACAAACTCTGTAGGGCTGGATTTGCATTGTAATGTTCTAACCTATCAGGGACCACTTCTCAGCAGCATGTTGAGGAATTTTGCTGAGTTATGGTCACTGATTGGTTAGTATGAGACCCTGCACAGACAGT
Source organism: Discoglossus pictus (assembly GCA_027410445.1). NCBI lineage: Eukaryota > Metazoa > Chordata > Amphibia > Anura > Alytidae > Discoglossus > Discoglossus pictus. The sequence continues at coordinate 15,487,295 of CM050166.1, forward strand.
ACTACAGAATCTGTGTCTGCATATGTTGCATTAGGGTTTGTTTCACTTCAGGCAGTAAAGCTTTTTTAAAGCAATGCGTATCGATTTTATTAATGACGAATATCTAATTAAACCGGTAGTTACGGCATTTGTGTCATTTACCTGTGTGCAGCTTGTGTTGCCCACATAGTACACATTATATTGTTTGCTAGATCCTATTGTACTAAATGTAAATCCTCAGGTGACCCCCTTAGCAGGTGACCCCACTGGATGCCGTGTTCCCCCCTGTGTCCCTCTCTTCCTTTCATATTGATGGATGTGAGCAGGGCATATCCTCCCTAATTATCTGATAGTACTTGGCAGCGCTCGGTACTTTGTTCTCACAGCTCTCTGAGTCTAATGGATCCGTGAACTCTGGAAGCGCTTTGTGTCGCTCAGTCCACGGGAGCCCACGAGCTGTTAGACTCGGAGCGCGATACAGTAACGCGCAGGCAACAAGCAGCTAATTGTTATTGCTTTTATTTCCTTTTGCTACATAGGGAGGGATACACTTAGTGGGTCATTTCCTGAGCCAAAATCCTTCTTTTCTTGTTTAAATTAGAAACTCAACTCGCAACCGCGATTTTACTAGGATTATTATTGTTGTTGTTATCATCATTATTATTAACTAGAATATTGCCCGTCAAAAAATGACGGTAATGAAATTGTAAGTGAGCTAAGGGTGTTTGGTGTATATAATGTGGCTGATGTAGCGTCGTTCGTTTTCTATGTCGTGCAAGTTTTTCGTAATATTAGTTTTCTATCTCGTGCGAGTTTTTCGGAATATCCGTAGCTGTTTGGTGGGCTTTTTCGGAATATCCGTAGGGGTTTTTGTGGTGTTTTGTGTTTTTATGGACCTAGCCTCATTTCGTTTTGTTCGGCGGACATTTTTTCTCTCGCTTAGGTGATTTTCGGGTCTCTAAACTCCGAAATTTGTGCTTAAATGGAGGTGTAACTTCACTTGCAGAGGTCCTCGGTGCCCCCCCTTGCTGTGAGTAACCTTTTTATGTGTTTGTTGTTTGTATTTGTTGTGTTTGTAATGTTTTTGGGGTTGCGCTGGTTGCGTCCTTGTTTTCTCATAGGTGTTTTTCGGCAAATACGTAGGTGTTTGATGGTGTTTTGCGTCTTAAGACTGTTGTAGCCTAGTTTTCGTTTTTTTGGGCGGCCATTTTTTCTCTCGCTTAGACAATTTTTTAGTGTCTAAACTGCTTTAATTTCAGTTAAATTGGGGTGTAACTTTAGTTTTCGAGGTCCTGAATGCCCCCTCTTCCTGCAAGTAAGCTTTTTATGTATTTGTTGTGTGTGTTTGTTGGATTTTTGATGTTTTAATGTGCGCGTGTTGGAGACGTTTTTTGCGAGGTCGTAACGTGTCTCGTATTTTGTTTGCGTTACGACGTAAGTTTGCGAGGGTCGCAGTTGCTGGCAAATTTTGCTAGGGATAGTGTATATCTAGGAAAATCCAGGAACTAAGTACAACTAAGGTGTTTAAATGGCATCTTAAAATTTGCTTTCTTTGAAACATTGTATGTAATTGCTGTATCAGTGTTTATTTCCTCATAATGGTATTCCGCGTGTATCCGAATCCATCGGAGATTTGCAGATGACAATGATCTCCATCCTGTTACCTCTTTTGATTACATATTTATTTAATCTTCCAGACTCCTCCTGCTTTATCTCAGTGTGACAGTGCGTAAGAATAAGAATACACGTTTTGGTTTGATCAGCGATCACTGAGCATTTATCTGGGTTTGATCTGAACAACAATACCAGGAACCCAACTGCACCAACACAGCACACTTTGATGATAAGTACCATCCTGAGACATAGGTATACATGGTTACACTCTTTATTTAGAGAAGTGGGAAGGGAGGGGAATCCATTCTGTGTGAGGAACAATAGAAAAGCTGTTCTAATTGAAGTTATTAAAGGGACATGTTTTTTCAAGCATTTAAAGGTGTATGGAAGTTTCATGGAATATGACTGCATTGGATAGAGGAGAATTAGAAGCATGTTTATAAGAGATTATAGCTGATTGGTTAGTATGAGATACTACAGACTCTGTGTCTGGATATGCTGTCGAACGCAGACCCATACAGGGACTATTTGTATGATTCTGGGCTTGGAAACACTTCTTAACAAAATAAAGTACATAAAAGTAAATTAGATACACAGGGATATTATATACCTAGTAACACCAGGAACCTTCCATCTCCTTTCAATACAGATTTTTTAGAAGGAACGCCACTGAATATCCAAGATAAGTTAGCATAAAATTCATAATTCATTGTGGCCAATCAGAGGCAACTACAACAATGTAGCAGTGTAGGGGGAATCAGTGTCTGCAGCAAAGTATTATAGGATTTGTAATGTTTTGTTTTCATTGCACACCAGCAGCTCAGGCAGTGCTGCTCTTGATGCACTGTACTGCTGTTGCCTGGATGGTTAGTAAAGGGTTAAAACCTTCACTTTGATGCATTTTCTTCTATTGGTTCATACAGGGTACCTACAGTGCCTTGCAAAAGTATTCACCCCCTTGACTTTTTACCTATTTTGTTACATTACAGTCTTAAGTCCAATGTTTTGTTAATCTGAATTTTATGTGATGGATCAGAACACAAAAGTCTAAGTTGTTGAAGTGAAATGAGAAAAATATATACATAAAACATTTTTTAGAAATAGAAAACAGGAAATTGGCATGTGCGTATGTATTCACCCCCTTTGTTATGAAGCCCATACAAAGCTCTGGTGCAACCAATTACCTTCAGAAGTCACATAATTTGTGAAATGATGTCCACCTGTGTGCAACCTAAGTGTCACATGATCTGTCATTACATATACACAACTTTTTTTGAAAGGCCCCAGAGGCTGCAACACCTAAGCAAGAGGCACCACTAACCAAATACTGCCATGAAGACCAAGGAACTCTCCAAGCAAGTAAGGGATAATGTTGTGTTGTTGAGAAGTATAAGTCAGGGTTAGGCTATAAAAAAACAATACCCAAATCTTTGATGATCCCCAGGAGCACCATCAAATCTATCATAACCAAATGGAAAGAACATGGCACAACAGCAAACCTGCCAAGAGACGGCCGCCCACCAAAACTCATGGACCGGGAAAGGAGGGCATTAATCAGAGAGGCAACACAGAGACCTAAGGTAACCCTGGAGGAGCTGCAGAGTTCCACAGCAGAGACTGGAGTATCTGTACATAGGACGACAATAAGACGTACGCTCCATGGAGTTGGGCTTTATGGCAGAGTGGCCAGAAGAAAGACATTACTTTCAGCAAAAAGCAAAATGGCATGTTTTGAGTTTTTGGGACACTCCCAAAATGTATGGAGGAAGGTGCTCTGGTCTGGTGAGACTAAAATTTAGCATTTTGGCTATGAAAGAAAACGCTATGTCTGGCGCAAACCACATCACATCACCCAAAGAACACCATCCCCACAGTGAAACATGGTGGTGGCAGCATCATGCTGTGGGGATGTTTTTCAGCAGCCGGGACTGGGAAACTGGTCAGAGTTGAGGGAAAGATGGATGGTGCTAAATACAGGGATATTCCTGAGCAAAACCTGTACCGCTCTGTGTGTGATTTGAGGCTAGGACGGAGGTTCACCTTCCAGCAGGACAATGACCCCAAACACACTGCTAAAGCAACACTTGGGTGGTTTAAGGGGAAACATGTGAATGTGTTGGAATAGCCTAGTCACAGCCCAGACCTCAATCCAATAGAAAATCTGTGGTCAGACCTAAAGATTGCTGTTCACAAGCGCAAACCATCCAACTTGAAGGAGCTGGAGCAGTTTTGGGCAAAAATCCGAGTGGTAAGATGTGGCAAGCTCATAGAGACTCATCCAAAGCGACTTGGAGCTGTGATTGCCGCAAAAGGCGGCTCTACAAAGTATTGACTTTAGGGGGGTGAATAGTTATGCACCTTGACTTTTTATTATTATTTGGTCCTATTTCTTGTTTGCTTTACAAAAAAAAAACATTTTCAAAGTTCTGTAAATGAAATGATGCAAATCCACAAACAATCCATTTTATTTCCAGGTTGTGAGGCAACAAAACACCAAAAATGCCAAGGGGGTGAATACTTTTGCAAGGCACTGTATATAAGCAACTCTGGGGGCATGGAAACCATTTTTTTAGTGTAGAGAAAGGGGAAAACAGGGAATCTTAAATTTACCTTTAAATTACATATTTGTGTTCGTTAGTGTAATGAATGTTTGCACTGCAGATTGTGTTTACTCTTTGTATATAATAATATTTACAATAAGGACTCGTTAACTCATTGCTTTATTTAGATAATCTTTATCATCTCACATATCCTGTAGATAATAATCGTGTGGCCCCTTTGCTGACTCCGGGGCCACATGTGACACTTTATATGATCTATCTGTCACGGCTCATTGTAGTACAGGTATGTGGAGGTTATCTCTGTGTACAGATGTAAGTCCCGTGTTGCCTATTGTGCGTCGCGCCGCGCCGCTCTCCTGTTCCAGTTGTCTTGGAAACAAATTCACATTAAAAGAAAAAAACATCTGAATTGTCGTTTACTGTGAAACTGTTTATACTTCTCCGGCCTGTGCATATGAGGGGCCACAGTGGATTTTTTTTGATACACAAAAGGCCATTGTGTACATTATAGTGTTAATCATCTGATAATGTAAAATGTTAGGTATTATAACTTGGATGTGCACACCAATACTGTTTTTAGCTCCTTAAGGAGTATCTTGCCTTTATGCTTTTAGACATATTATTCTAGGGTTTCAGTTAGATTTGTGGCTTTGACCCTTGTTAAGCCTTCCGGATAGGAGGTATCCCCTTTGGGTTTATCGATTGCTTCTATCACCCTACCTCTAGGTATATAAGGTTATAGTCCCGACATATGTGGTATTGATTGTCCATTGATATGAGAAGGCAGGTCTGCTAAATAAAGGTGGGTGATGTGGTCAGTTGTAGTAGCATGTTGCTAAAAGATGGTCACCGATTGGTCAGTATGAGATACTGCACACCCAGTACCACAGACTCTGTGTCTGCGTATGCTGCGGAGGGCAGGCCCATACAGGGACTATTTGTATGATTCTGGGCTTTTAAACACTTCTTAATAAAATAAAGCACAGTATCAACCATTCACAATGAGGGGAAGATATATATTCATATATATATATATATATATATATTTTTTTTTTTTTATTATTATTTTTTGTTTGTGTCGTTCAGTTGTGTTCGACTCTCCATGACTTTGTAGACCAAAACACACTATGCACATTTTTATGTCTATGGTCATGCTGATCCACTTGTTGGCAGAGATTCTGTAGTGGGTTGCCAGATCCTTCTCCAGTGAGCCACAGCAAACAGCTCCTGGTATTCCTAGGTGATCACCCATCCAAGTCCTGACCTGCCCAAACCTGCATGGCTTTCTAGTTGGTGTAACCTGTTGGTTCCGTGACTGGAATGGAACCCAAATCCGAACAACTGGACCACCAGAGAACCCCCAAAATATAACTTTGAGCGTTTTTCCACCATATGAAAGTTGGAAGTCTCTGATGTTGCTCGTGCTATTAAAGGGGCTCTAACACCCTAAATATTTTTTTCAATATAGGTTATTCTTAAAGAGAATGAAAAACGGGCCGTATGTTGTATTATCCACGTTTTCTAAAGTGAACCAATCCTGGGAAATTCCATGTTGTTGCTGCATTTATATTCAAACGAGGAGCTCATGCATATTAATTAGCTGCTTTGATGTACTAATTAGGACTACAGTCTGCTTGTCTGTCTCTGTAGTGGTCAAAATAAAGACTCCCATTGTTATCTGGTAGTTAGGCACTCTGAGATTCACATTACCATACTGAGCGACTGAATCCATTGTAAATATTTCAGAAATGATTTAGTGTAGAGAAAAACTGCTATTACAATGTATAGATCGACTTTCTGTTGGGCTAACAGTCCCTTGAAGTCTCAAAGCTTTCCCAGCTGTCCGGTTTTCTGCATAGATCTGATGTCGCTGCCGTCCGGCCGCTGCTTGGCGCCTGATTGTTTTACATTAAATAAAGTATATGGGCATTTTTATAGCAATTGTGCTGCTGGATTTCTAAGTGACGAATAAAAACCAGCTCCTATAAACATTTTATGGACAAAGAAGAAATGATCTTTCCAGTTGAGCAGAATTCACTTTATACCCTGTGGAATTATTATTATAATAGCAATATTCTGCTATCTTTAAGCAGCATCTGTTAATTACGTACTATATTTTCACTTTTTTTCCCCGGTCTCTTCTATGAAGTAAAAGGCACATCACAGAGCTGGGCACTGAGCACAATAAACTGCAGCAGCTCAGTGCCGAGGGTGCACAGTCTTTATTTTATCACTGAAGCTGATTAGTAAGATGGATAAATATGGGACAAATAGAGTATAAGGTTCCTGGATGTAACTAGGTGTATAATATCCCTGTGTATATATTTACTTTTATGTACCGTATTTATCGGCGTATAACACGCACTTTTTCTCCCTGAAAATAGGGGGCAAATCATAGGTGCGTGTTATACGCCGATATTCCCTCCCCCCTCCTCACTCTAAACCTCTGACACCCGGTATATGCTAATGACGTGGCGCTCTGGCGCACATGTGACGTCACCGGGTCAAGGAGCGGAGGCCGGAGCAGAAGCAGGTAAGTGAGGGGGAGGTATTAAGGGGGGTTTAGGTTGAGGAGGAGGGGGGTTTAGGTTGAGGAGGAGGGGGGTTTAGGTTGAGGAGGAGGGGGGTTTAGGTTGAGGAGGAGGGGGGTTTAGGTTGAGGAAGAGGGGGGTTTAGGTTGAGGAAGAGGGGGGTTTAGGTTGAGGAAGAGGGGGGTTTAGGTTGAGGAAGAGGGGGGTTTAGGTTGAGGAAGAGGGGGGGTTTAGGTTGAGGAAGAGGGGGGTTTAGGTTGAGGAAGAGGGGGGTTTAGGTTGAGGAAGAGGGGGGTTTAGGTTGAGGAAGAGGGGGGTTTAGGTTGAGGAAGAGGGGGGTTTAGGTTGAGGAAGAGGGGGGTTTAGGTTGAGGAAGAGGGGGGTTTAGGTTGAGGAAGAGGGGGGTTTAGGTTGAGGAAGAGGGGGGTTTAGGTTGAGGAAGAGGGGGGTTTAGGTTGAGGAAGAGGGGGGTTTAGGTTGAGGAAGAGGGGGGTTTAGGTTGAGGAGGAGGGGGTTTAGGTTAAGGAGGAGGGGGGTTTAGAAGGAGGAGTTTAGCATGAGGGGGGTTGAGGTTCAGGATAGGGGGGTTGAGGTTGAGGAGGGGGGTTGAGGATGAGGAGGGGGGTTGGGGATGAGGAGGGGGGTTGAGGTTGAGGAGGGGGGTTGAGGTTGAGGAGGGGGGTTGAGGATGAGGAGGGGGGTTGGGGATGAGGAGGGGGGTTGAGGATGGGGGGGTGGAGGATGGGGGGGTTGAGGAGGGAGGTTGAGGATTTTTTTCCCCCTGAAATTCCCTTCTTAAAATGAGGTGCGTGTTATATGCCGATAAATACGGTACTTTATATTATTAAGAAGTGCTTATAAGCTCTCTTTTACCTGCCGAAAATCAAACAAATAGTCCATGTATGGGTCTGCCCACTGCAGCATATGTAGACACAGACTCTGTGGGGCTGGATGTGCAGTATATTGTCCTAACCTATCAGGGCCATGTCTCAGCAGCATGTATGAGATATAGCACAGCCAGTACTACGGAGTCTGTGTCTTCATGAACTGCAGAGGACAGACTCATACAGGAACTATTTGTTTTAATTTTAAGCATTAAAAACAGAGCTTATAAGCACTTCTTAACACAATAAAGTACAAAACAGGAAATAGATACGCAGGGATATTGTGTACATAGTAAAATCCCTATGAAGATGATAGAAGTATATAGGCAAATATAATCTTCAGAAATTTGTTTTTTCTCTAAAAAATATGCCTTATATCCATGTTACACAGCTGTTAATATTAGTTTGGTACATACTTGACAAACAAGTGTCTTTTTCTCTTGAACTGCGGTGGCCCTTTAAGTTAATATAAAGTAGCATTAAAGTATGGTCCGAGAGCCGGACGCTGGACACAAACGAAATGTGATCCTTGCACAGAAACCCAGGGAAAGGATATAAATGTGCCTGTGAGTGGGATGTCCATGTCTTTCTTTGCTATGCTAATGATAATATGTCAGACTTGAAGAGCGTCCTTCGTGATGCGCAACAAGTTAATCATCCCTGAGTAGGCAGCAGCTCAGGTCTTGTGAGGAGACTGGTGTTTTCCATCTCATCCTCCCATATATGGTATGTGACATTTTTTTTGTAGTAACTATCGGCCTTATTAAATTGTGATTCAGACAATTCTAAAGGATCTATATAAGCGCAGAGCATTTTTTTACAAAAGTTTTTAGTTGGTGAACTTCTATCCAAAAGCAAGGTCTTCACTAAATAAAAACTTCTGTAACAAAATATGCTCTCTGCTTATATAGAGTCCTTTAGAAATGTCTGAATCGCAATTTAATAAGGCTGTATGTGTCCTTATTGTACATATACATTATATATATATATATATATATATATATATATATATATATATAATCACACACACTCTTTATTATTATTATATATATTACAAATAAAGGATGATAATAATAATAACACACACCCTCACACATGCACACATACATATACAATGTTTTTCAGGAATCAATAGTAATTAGAAGTCCCTAAAGTATATGGCAGTTTGTGTGATATCCTGTGTGTCTGACTGATTGGGCGTCTCCTATCAAATCATTTTGTTGAGGAATTCTGTATATTTGTAATTTTAAAGTACATTTGAAACTTTTTGTGCAAGCTCCATCCCCAAGGCACCTATGTAGGCAGAGTGTTCTAGCCAATGAGCTGTGCAGAGTTGTGTCCTTATTTGCAAACTTTATGATAAGTTTATTAATGTTTATTTGGGGGTTTTGGATGCAAGTTTTCATACTCTATTGATTCTCCTCTTTCAGATCTATCCAAAATCCATGAAAGTGTATATACCTTTAAATTCAACGTTGGTCATAATTATTGATAGCTAATGGATGAACTTTTCTACAGCTACTCTGAATTTGTGCAAAGCTAGAGTGTCCATGTGTAATATCACCCTGTGCAAAATTTCTGGTTCCCACAATGGTTCCGATGGTCATTGGAAGATAACAGCCAGTCCCCCATGGTTCCCATGGCCATTGGAAGGTAACAGCCAGTCCCCAGGGGTTCCCATGGACATTGGAAGGTAACAGTCAGTCCCTAGAGGTTCCCATGGTCATTGGAAGGTAACAGCCAGTACCCAGCGGTCCCCATGGTCATTGGAAGGGAACAGCCAGTACCCAGCGTTCCCTATGGTCATTGGAAGGTAACAGCCAGTCTCCAACGACTCACATGGTCATTGCAAGGTAACAGCCAGTCCCTAGCAGTTCCCATGGCCATTGGAAGGTTACAGCCAGCCCCAAGTGACTCCCATGGTCATTGGAAGGTAACAGTCAGTCCCTAGGGGTTCCCATGGTCATTGGAAGGTAACAGCCAGTCCCCAGCAGTTCCCATGGTCATTGGAAGGTAACAGTCAGTCCCTAAGGATTCCCATGATCATTGGAAGGTAACAGCCAGTCCCCAGCAGTTCCCATGGTCATTGGAAGGTAACAGCCAGTGACTCCCATGGTCATTGGAAGGTAACAGCCAGTGCCCAGCGACTCCCATGGTCATTGGAAGGTAACAACCAGTGCCCAGCGACTCCCATGGTCATTGGAAGGTAACAGCCAGTCTCCACCTACTCCCATGGTCATTGCAAGGTAACAGCCAGTCCCTAGCGGTTCCCATGGTCATTGGAAGGTAACAGCCAGCGACTCCCATTGTCATTGGAAGCTAACAGCCAGTGCCCAGCAACTCCCATGGTCATTGGAAGGTAACAGCCAGTGCCCAGCAACTCCCATGGTCATTGGAAGGTAACAGCCAGTGCCCAGCAACTCCCATGGTCATTGAAAGGTAACAGCCAGTCCCCAGCAGTTCCAATGGTCATTGGAAGGTAACAGCCAGTCCCCAGCGACTTGCATGGTCACTGGAAGGTAACAGCCAGTCCCCAGCGACTCCCATGGTCATTCCAAGGTAACAGCCAGGCCCCACCGACTCCCATGGTCATTGGAAGGTAACAGCCAGGCCCTAGTGACTTCCAACGTCATTGGACGGTAACAGCTAGTCCCCGGAGGTTCCCATGGTCATTGGAAGATAATAGCCAGTCCCCAGTGGCTCCCAGTCATAACAAGGTAACACCCAGTCCCCAGATCAAAATAGTTAATAGCTCTGGTCAGTTCCCAACCTTTTATTTAGTTGTCTTTGTATGTAGAGCCTTTATCCGAGGCTGTTTACATATTTATTCAATGGCACATTGTTGTTTTGGAGTATAATGGAGTACATTTGCTGAACAATCATAATAAAGCAAAGTGTTCATTTGTCGCTAAAATGCTGCAGGGGCCTGGAGGCAAATATGGTCTTAGATTGTAAACTCATTAAGAGAACAGGGCCCTCTACCCCTTCTATATGCACTTTTGTTGTGTTTTTAAAATGTATTATTTTGAAGAATTACACTTAAAAATTTGACAAGTGTTTGTAAAAAAAATCTCCTCTAACTAATTTAATTTATTATTTTATTTGCAATTTTACTGCTATGGAATCTAATGTTTATGGCTTCAGCAGATCAACTTCCTGGGGTGGGAGGAGACTTTGAATAGGTAGGAAGTTTCTGTCTGCATAATGGGATAGGGAAGTTACATCTTCCAGTACTTTCAGCAGGACTAATAGCAGTTCACACGGATACAGCAAGGGAGAAAGCAAAATGTAGCCATGCAGTAAATAGTCATTGTATTTATAAGCTGCAAAATGTAGAGATTTGTGTTTTGTTTTTATTCTAAAAACCTTTTCTCATTATCATGATTAGATATTCAAGAAAACGTTTGACCACCGTGGCCCTTTAATAAAATTTCTTGAAGACACCAACCTCGGAGTATGTGTGTCTTGCTGATCTGTCCTACTTATGTCAAATGTGAGATCTGTGACTCAGTTTAGCATTCTGTGTCTCTCCATCTCCCACTCAGTCTCTAGTAGAATCCAGGGCACCTCCATCTGATTGCTGCGCGCCGACTTAATTGGATACATCAGAGTTTTCAGGACTTTGCTGAAGATGGTTCTGAGCAGCTTCTGTTTCCTGTGGGGGTGTCAGAGCCTTATATGGTACTGCATTCCTGCTCCAGATTTAATATATGTTCCTTTAGTGTGCTAGAAAAATTGTAATACATTTTACACACTCGCACGGACGCACTCTCTCGCGCGCACACACTCTGTCTAAAGTAATAAACTGTCAAAAGTGGAGGTCTGTTCGCTAAGCAAAGAAATTGTTAAAGGGTGCAGAAGCCCCCTTGACTTTTTACCTATTTTGTTACATTACAGCCTTAAATTCAATGTTTTGTTAATCTGAATTTTATGTGATGGATCAGAAAACAATGGTCTAAGTTGGTGAAGTGAAATGAGAAAAATATATACATAAAACTACTTTTTTGAAATAGAAAACAGAAAATTGGCATGTGCGTATTTATTCACCCCCTTTGTTATGAAGCTCATAAAAAGCTCTGGTGCAGCCAATTACCTTCAGAGGTCACATAATTAGTGAAATGATGTCCACCTATGTGCAATGGAAGTGTCACATGATATGTCATTACATATACACACCTTTTTTGAAAGGCCTCAGAGGCTGCAACACCTAAGCAAGAGGCACATCTAACCAAACACTGCCATGAAGACCAAGGAACTCTCCAAACAAGTAAGGAACAATGCTGTGGAGAAGTACAAGTCAGGGTTCGGTTAAAAACTCACGGACCGGGCAAGGTATTATATAAATAAAATATATTGAACTCTACTTATTTATTTTCTGTTCTATTTAAATTGCAGGTATTTACAGTGCCTTGTAAAAGTATTCACCCCCCTTGGCTTTTTAGGTGTTTTGTTGCCTCAGAACCTGTAATTAACACGGATTGTTTGAGGATTTGCATCATTTAATTTACAAAACATGCCCAAAACTTTGAAGATGTTGTGTGTTTTTTTTAATAAATAATAACATAAAAAGTCAATGCATAACTATTCACCCCCCTAAAGTCAATACTTTGTAGAGCCGCCTTTTGCAGCAATCACCGCTCCAAGTCGCTTTGGATAAGTCTCTATGGGCTTGCCACATTTTACCACTGGGATTTTTGTCATTCCTCCTTGCAAAACTGCTCCAGCTCCTTCAAGTTGAATGGTTTGCGCTTGTGAACAGCAATCTTTAAGTCTGACCACAGATTTTCTATTGGATTGAGGTCTGGGCTGTGACTCGGCCATTCCAACACATTTACATGTTTCCCCTTAAACCACTCAAGTGTTGCTTTAGCAGTGTGTTTGTGGTCATTGTCCTGCTGGAAGGTGAACCTCCGTCCTAGCCTCAAATCACGCACAGAGTGGTACAGGTTTTGCTCAAGAATATCCCTGTATTTAGCACCATCCATCTTTCCCTCAACTCTGACCAGTTTCCCAGTCCAGGCTGCCACCGCCATGTTTCACTGTGGGGATGGTGTTCTTTGGGTGATGTGATGTGTTGGGTTTGCGCCAGACATAGCGTTTTCTCTGATGGCCGAAAAGTTCAATTTTAATCTCATCAGACCAGAGCACCTTCCTACATACATTTTGGGAGTCTCCCACATGCCTTTTCGCAAACTCAAAACCTGCCATTTTGTTTTTTGTTGAAAGTAATGGCTTTCTTCTGGCCACTCTGCCATAAAGCCCAACTCTATGGAGCGTACGGCTTATTGTCGTCCTATGTACAGATACTCCAGTCTCTGCTGTGGAACTCGGCAGCTCCTCCAGGGTTACCTTAGGTCTCTGTGCTGCCTCTCTGATTAATGCCCTCCTTGCCAGTCCGTGAGGTTTGGTGGGCGGCCGTCTCTTGGCAGGTTTGCTGTTGTGCCATGTTCTTTCCATTTGATTATGATAGATTTGATGGTGCTCCTGGGGAACATCAAAGATTTGGATATTTTTTATAACCTAACCCTGACTTGTACTTTTTTTTAACAACATTGTCCCTTACTTGTTTGGAGAGTTTCTTGGTCTTCATGGTAGTGTTTGGTTAGTGGTTCCTCTTGCTTAGGTGTTGCAGCCTCTGGGGCCTTTCATAAAAGTGTGTGTATATGTAATGACAGATCATGTGACACTTAGATTGCACACAGGTGGACATCATTTCACTAATTATGTGACTTCTGAAGGTAATTGGTTGCACCAGAGCTTTTTATGGGCTTCATACCAAAGGGGGTGAATACATACGCACATGCCAATTTCCTGTTTTCCATTTCTAAAAAATAGTTTTATGTATATATTTTTCTCATTTCACTTCACAAACTTAGACTATTGTGTTCTGATCCATCACATAAAATTCAGATTAACAAAACATTGAACTTAAGGCTGTAATGTAACAAAATAGGTAAAAAGTCAAGGAGGTGAATACTTTTGCAAGGCACAGTATGTTTCTAATTGATTGCTATCAGTCTTTTAGCCACTATAAAGAACAGAAAGAGATATGCTACTTATTTTAATTTCATGGAAGATGTTAATATGTGGAGGAATGCCATTTCATTTTAGGGAGGGATGTGATTGTTTAAATCGCAGGATAGTCGCTCAAAGCATCTACTCCAGAAGATTTGTATTTCCTTACATTCCCACCATATATGTTTAACAGTTCCCGCTAAGCCACAGTTCCTCCAACATTTTTCTACTTTTTTTGTTTTTTTTGGTGTGACATATTTGCAACCATAGTGGGGACATAGTGCCATCTTTGAAGCACTTTGAAGTACATTTCCCTAAATGCTGTATTCTTTAAAAAAAAATGTCAGTCTATCCTGAGTAATTTAAACATCTAACTGATTTAATGTAACTTCCTTTACTACTACAGATAAGTGGACTGCTTGAGAAAGATTTACAAATAATGGAGCTTTGCAGCACTGCATATAATAGTTATTCAACTAAAGTCTGCATTTATTATTAAAAAGACAATCCTGACTATTTATTCTAGCTCTTAAAAATAGTGCATTGTAAACCTTGTTTGTTTGTGTGTTGTTGTCACGGTAGAGGTAGATTACCAATCCTATTTGTGTAATAAACTTACAATAAAGCATGTATCTGTGAATCAGCCTTTCTGATCCACTAAGGACAGTCTGATATCTCTTACTAATAGCTAATATTTGCTATTTACCAATGAGATAAAAGCAATGAATACAATAAAGGGGCTCAGTGGGCAGGATCTGTCTATCTCTAGTCTCTGTCTTACAGTCACTGCAATCGTGTCTTATAATTGTACAAACTAATCATGTTATCTAAATGACATAAGAATGTTCAAGTCATGTCTGCACTCAGCGAGACTCGGGGGGAGACGAGAGAGAGCGCGGGAATAGACTGGGAGAGTGCCTCTGTCCAAGGTGCTGATATTACTCTGCATTGTATCCTGAGACCGTCAGATCATTAAACGGCCATCATGGTTTATTACGTTTGTAAAGTGATTTTATACAAATATAGAAGGTTCCTGGATGTTACTGGGTATATAACAGCCCTTTGTATTTATTTACTTTTATGTACTTTATTTTATTAAGAAGTGCTCATAAGCTATGGTATTAATTGCATAAAATCAAACAAATAGTCCCTGTATGGGTCTGCCCTCTGCAACATAGACAGAAACAGACTATGTAGGGCTGGGTGTGCAGTGTAGTGTCCAAGCCAATTAGGGAGCACATCTCAGCAGCATGTTTTTGAGACAGGGTTCCTGATTGGCTAGAACACTACAATGTTGCCATTGGCTAGTATAAAACTCTGCACACCCTCTACTTAGAAGTTGCAGAGGGAAGAAACCAGTTAGGAACTACATTATTTTTAAGACTGTGTGTAGAATAAAACAGAGGTTATAATCACTTCTTAATTATAATTGTAAGGGGATAAAAGTAAATAGATACGCAGGGATATTATAATATCCAGAAAACTTCAATATTCCTTTTAAAAATGTAGAAACAACCTTAAATGTGTTGCCTATCTATACAACTGTATGCCGTCCGGGCTATCTCCATTGTGAGCTGATACTACTTTGTAGGCTGGAGAATATAGAGACCGGCTATAAAGCAGGAAAGTTCCTTGGAAGCAGAGACTGGACAGCAGGGGAAATGGCCAAGATTACACATTATTAATACAGTGATGCATCATTTTATTTTTTTATTTTTGTGTTTGTTTTTTTTTATAACTTTCTAAGAATATTTTGCACATCATTTAATTTAGTCCTCTAAAATAAGAGAACTAAAAGTATTATACTACAATGTGTGTGTGTGTGCGTATATATATGTACTACTGTACATTGTACAGTGGAGGGCTACTATCACTCTTAGCCCACCATATGCGAAGCAATTGCTGTATAGAACTACTTTCTACAACAATCACCATACAAACCAGGCACTCCCACCACACATTAGGATCAGCAGTAACCGTGAAACAGTGCTTTATGTGGTTAAGTGATCTGGTTTGTGAAAAATCCATCCGTTTCTATGCCTATAACTGTGAAATACAGTAATCATATGCTTAAAAAGGAGCCATGTTTAAATTGGATTGGATTGACAGAGTGATGGTGCATTATGTGGTCTCATTTGCATTTTCCCGCCTAGTTTTCCCAGAGCGCAGTGCATATACTGTATTTCTGAGAAATATGAGCAGGAAATAAGTTTTTATTAACTTACTTTTTAGACATTCAAATAGAATTACTAATGTATTATTCCTTATTTGTACTACTGTACATTGTACGGTGGAGGGCTTCTATCACTCTTAGCTCACCATATGTGAAGCAATTGCTGTATAGAACTACTCTCTACACAAAAAAACAGGCACTCACACCACAATGAGGATCGGCCTGAACCGTGAAACAGTACTGTATGTGGTTAAGTGATCTGGTTTGTGAAAAATCCATCCATTGCTATGCCTAAAACTGTGAAATACAGTAAGCATATGCTTAAAAGGAGCCATTTTTAAAATGGGTTGGATTGACAGAGTGACGGTGCATGTCCCGACCAGTTTTTAGTGTATTTCTGAGAAATTTGAGCAGGAAATAAGTTTTTATTAACTTATTTTTCAGACATTCAAATAGAATCACTAATGTACTATTCCTTATTTGTACTACTGTACTTTGTACGGTGGAGGGCTTCTAACACTCTTAGCCCACCATATGTGAAACAATTGCTGTGTGTATATATATATATATATATATATATATATATATATATATAATATTAGTACTTTTGTGTTCACATTTGAGTGTCTAAAAGAAGTTCAAAAAAACTTGTTCCATGCCCAGAATTCCAAGAAAAACAGTTATTACACTGCATTCTGGGATCCTGGGAAGGGACATGTAAATGTGCCGTCAAAGCCTTCGGTCTTGCAATCCATATTAAATATGGCTTCCCTTGAGCATATGCCCGCTGTATAAAACAGCTTTGAGCAAAGCTATGGTTGGGTTATACACAAGCCAGGCCAACGCACACACACTATCTATCTATCTATCTTTTTAGCCATCTCTCCATCTCATTGTATGTACAGGGTTGGACAAATGCCTTTAGCCAGGATGCATTTTTTATTCGTGGTAATAGCTGGTTGGGTGTATTAATATTATTTACCCAACCATTAAATATTAGAATATATATTCAGGTTATTCTCAGTTCCAGGAAAGGAGTGCTTAGAATATTATTCTAGAAAATGTTGAGAAGTCAGAAGTAATCCGTATTTCCCTGGATCTTACATGTTGGTCTTTCAGCATTTAAGCATTTGTGGACTTTAAATGTGTATAGTATTTAGCCTCTTAAGTCCTTTTAAATATGTTTCTGTATATATATATATATATATATATATATATATATATATATATATATTTTTTTTTTTTTTTTTTATATTGCACAATATGAAGCAGGCACTACTATCTTTATGATTGATTGAAACCGATCATGAAATCTTAATTATCGTTTAGGATTTAAAGATCAATCTAGTTTACTGAATAATCTCCATTTGACATTTATTAAAAATATATAATATAATCCATTTTTTTTTCAGCCACCCAGATTGATCCAAATCAACTTCAAGAACTCTTCCAGCTAACTTCTGGAGATGTATTTCGAATAAATACTAATGGTGGGTATTACCAGCAGAGTTTCTCTGTTTATTTGTTGCTGTGTCTGTTTTTTCCGTGTCTGCATTGTGTTTCTGCCAGTAATTGCTTACTTAGAGAGTCGTCAACACAATCCCCTGCATAGATCTTAAGCTCTGCATTGTATATTATCTTCCAGTTTACTGTGTGCTGCTAATGTTCCTACAGTGTCTGTTCAAAAGCCCGGGCTCATCAAGAGTATATAAAGCACACACTCTGAGCAAGGCACGCTCTCCAGGAAAATACGGCTGTCTAGCTGTGATTGTGCGCAAAAGCGGCATCCTATCTGCAATGTCCAAATCGCATATATGGCAGGATGTCAAATGATTAAAATGAGGCTGCAGGTTATTTTTCCTTATAGCACGGTTGTGCCCATTGATGTCATTGTGTTTTTTAGGTACTCTTCAGAATTGTCGTCCACTATGATTCATATCTGTCATAATTACTGAGCAGTCACTTGTGCAGGGGCTCAGCCAACGTCATTTGGTCTCATACCATTCACCTGAGCAATAACGCTGACCAACTGACATTTTCCCAGTGCCATTTACCATCATGTCTAAGCAGTCACTGCAGATGCTCAGCCAGTGACACTAGGCCTCATAAGATTCCCTCTGCAGAAGTACTCACCAACTGACATTTTCCCAGTTCCATTTATCATCCAGGTGCTGGTGGAATACATCCAAGGGTACTGAGGGAACTGGTTTCGTGTAATAGCCAAACCATTATATTTAATTTTTCAAGATTCACTAAACACATGGACTCTACCAGATGACTGGCCAAAAGCAGAGGTGTTACCTATATTTAAGAAGGGAGCAAGAGCAAAATCTTGGGAATTATAGATTAGTGAGCCTCACTTCTGTAGTGGGAAAGCTTTTAGAAGGGTTAATGTATAGTAATATACAACAGTATGTCTATTTGTACAGGATCATAAGTAGGAGTCCACATGGATTTATGAGGGATAGGTCATGTCAAACAAATTTAATTTAGTTTCTATGAGGAGGATAGTAGGAACCTGGATCAGAGCAACTCAGTGGATGTAATCTTTTTGGATTTTGCAAAGGCTTTTGATACAGTGCCACATGGGAGACTATGGAGCAAACTAAGGAATACAGGAATTGCAGTAAATATCTGCTCATGGATCAAGACAGGAAGCAAAGGATTGTTGTAAATGGAACATACTCCGATTGGACTAATGTGCCAAGTGGGGTACCTCAGGGTTCAGTATTAGGTCCTCTCCTTTTTAACATATTTATTAATGACTTAGAGGTGGGACCGGAAAAAAGTGTCACCATTTTTGCTAATGACACGAAGTTGTGCAAGGTAATTAAATCAGATAATAACGTACTTTTCCTCCAAAAGGCTTTACATAAAATAGAGGAATGGGCATCTAAATGGCAGATGAGATTTAATACGAACAAATGTAAAGTTATGCATCTGGGAAGGGAATATAGCCATACCATGTATAATCTTAACGGAGCAAATCTAGGGGAATCCAATATTGAAGGGGATTTGGAAGTATTTGTGGACAACCACCTAGGTAACAGTGCTCAATGTCAAGCAGCAGCTGCAAAGGCAAATAAAATATTAGCATGTATTAAGAAGGGTATAGAAGCCAGGGAAGCAAATATAATTCTGCCACTATACAAATCTCTAGTACGCCCTCATTTGGAATATGGAGTACAATTTTGGGCACCACTTCATAAAAGGACATTTTAGACCTGGAAAAAGTACAGAGGAGGGCAACAAAACTAATAAGGGGAATGGAGGGGCTAAGTTATGAGAAAGACTAACCAAATTAAACTTATTTTCTCTAGAAACAAATCTAAGAGGAGATATGGTTACCTTATATAAATACATCCAGGGTCAGTATAAAGATTTGTCAGGGGAGCTTTTTGTGCCAAGAGGCTTTCAACTGACAAGAGGACATCCTTTGAGGTTAGAAGTAAAAATATTCCACCTTAAAGAAAGAAAAGAGTTCTTCACAGGTAAGAGTGGTTAATCTGTGGAATTCTCCACCAAAGGAGGTGGTGACAGTGCATTCGATAGATACCTTTAAAAGGGGACTGGATTTATTTCTAATTAAAAAGGGCATTTGGGGTTATCCTTGATAATTAGAGATAGAGTATTGATCCAGGGAGGAATCCGATCGCCAGTATCTGGGGTCAGGAATGAATTATTTTTTTTGTCCCTTTGAGACGATTGGCTAAGTTTTACTTTTTTTTTTCTATTTGTCTTCTTCTGGATCCATTGATTAACAATTAATCTGCATATTGCAGATCAGACGAGATCTTAAAAGGTTGAACTTGATGGACTGAAAGTCTTTTTTCAACCTCTATTACTATGTAACTATAAGGACTTGGCAGCCACAGGGCTCATCCGATGTCACTCGGCCTCATAGCATCGATCTGAGTCGAAGCCCTGACCACATTTACGATCCCGACCAAGCAGTCACTTCTGAAGGGGCTCAGCCAATGACACTGGGTCTCATACCATTCACCGGAGCAGAAGAACTGACCAACTGACATTTTCCCAGTTCTATTTACCATCATGTCTAAGCAGTCACTTCTGCAGATGCTCAGCCAGTGACACTGGGCCTCATAGCATTCACCTCTGCAGAAGCACTGGCCAACTGACATCTTTCCCATTTCTTATCAACTTAGGCTCCAGGTCTAAATGCAAAAGAAACTTCACACACCACCACTCGTCTGCCTCAGATCTCAGGTTTCGGCACTATGACTTCAAGTTTTCATAGCTGATACACCCACTGACCTGTTCACTAATTAACCCTTTATTCTCTATTCAAAACTTGCCAAATACCTTTTTCTTCCTTTTAATTACTTTACTTTTTGTTTTATTAATTATTTTAGGTTGTAATCTTGTGAGTCTCGTTATGCTCAGACAGGGCCCTCCACTTTTTGGCAGGTGTTTTTATGTATTGTGTTTTTTTTCTATGTATTTAATCCCTGTAAAGCGCTACAGAATATGATGGCACTTTACAAAAAAATGTGTACTACTACTACTACTACTAATAATAATGTAGTTGTCATCCCAAAGCAATTAATGTTCCTAATAATATCAATGATATATCCTTATATATCTAAAATGTTATCATTCCTACCTTGTCTAGAATAAACTATATCCTGTGTTATATATGGTCTTGAAAAAAAAAGTAATATTTAATGTTAAGAGTTAGGTTGGTTAATTCCTTATATCGTCCTCATTTGCACTTCACATCATTATATCTAACACATGATTTTAGTTACTAAACACATAGAAGAATTCAATGATTTGCTCACATATGTGACCCATATTGTTCTATTTCCTCCGACTGTTCACTCAACATTTACCAGTAGTATTATCTTTTCATTTACTTTTTTCAGTGACATTTTTTCATTTTCAATGCCATTTTGAGATTTATTTTTAAATAAAATCATCAACGAAAATATGTAATATTGCAACACAAAAAAGAGCATTTTGTGAAATTCAAAAATAGTCAAAACACAAATTTCATGCCGTGTAGTAGATTCTCATCTTATAATGGAACATTGGACTTATATTTATGTTATTTCTTGTTTTAAGTGAAAGGCTGTCTTTGTGTCTCCATGATTCAGTTTGTTGTCTTCTCTCCCTCTCTTGTCGACAGTACAGTCTTTGGAGAGAATCCTTCGCTCCCTGGGGACTCCTAGCGACACACAAGAGCTGAGAGATCGCCTGTAAGTTTCTCATCTGGATTTCATTGTCTGCAGTATCTTTCCTCACACACCAGTCAGCTAATTTTATTAGACTCCATATCACCATATCCTCTATGGAGTGAAGGAAAATTGATTTGTATTATTATTTGATGGGAAATAAACACTGTCTCCGCATGGATGCTTGAGCTTCCAGCAGAGACGAGACAGTAAAATGTATTCTTTCCTGTTTGTACTGATTCCAGTCGTACTATCTATGTTGGATAAGTCCTTAGTATAGCCAGGAATACAAGTATATTTGTTAAACGGACATTGTAATAGAAAATCCTTTAAATAGAATAATTATATAGTAAATAAAAGGTACATTTGTGTTCACATTTGAATGTCTAAAACAAGAAAAGCGTATTTCCTGCCCAAAATTTTGAGAAATACAGTTATTACTATGCATTCTGGGAACCTGGGCAGGGACATGCAGAAAGGTTTCACTCTTGTAAGCCATTACCATTTTAAACACAGCTTTGAGCAAAGCAAAGGATGGATTATATACAAGCTAGGAATCCCACCCATGTACAGCTGTTTCTAGGTTATGGCTTCTCATGGGGCCAGTTCCTAGCTTGTGTAGATTTTTTGAAGAGGAAGTTTACCACAACAATAATTTAATTTAATGGCTAGAGAATGCAGTGTAATGGTTGTATTTCTCCGAATTCTGGGCAGGAAACAAGTTTTTTAACTTGTTTTAGACATTCAAATGTGAACACAGATGTACTATTTAGTTACTATACTACTGTACAGTAGAGGGCTTCTATCACTATTTTGCCCACCATAAATTATATATAAATAAATATATATATATATATATATATATATATATATATATATATATATATATATATATATATATATATATATATATATTCTGTTCTGTATATTTGTTTTATTGAGAAATATACAGTTTCCTGAATGTGAGCAGTTCAAGGCTCTTTTGCTGCAAAAACTTCAACTTAAAATTCAATAAACGTGTTTTGCCGCTTAGCTCTACCCCTTTTGTAAAATTAGAGGAGGAGCTGTGTGCTTTGGTGTGTGACTGGTATAGATCTAAGTTCTGATCTACATCAGTTAGACACTGGAACAAACAGCAGGAGGTCTGCTACAGCTGCTCCCCCCATATTTTTTCAATAGGGTCAGAGCTGAGTGGCACAGCACGTCAGCCAGATACCTATAAATGTAAGATCTTTATATTAAACTACTAGCATTGTACATTATAAATCAAGTATACTTATACTTTCATTTTAATATCCATTAATTTTATAGTACACTAGCGAATTGCCTGTCAAAAAATGACGGCAATGAAATTGTAAGTGAGCTAATGCTGTTTGGTGTATAATAATCAAATAAGTAATACATTAATAAATGAAAATACTTTACCTATTTTGAAGCATTGTGTTGAAGAGCTGGCAATCTGTTTGGATGTTGCTGCAGCATTAGTGGTGTGTAGGTGCTGTGTAAGCGTGGTGAATGTATGCAGTGTAATAGTGTGCGTGCGCGAGACAAATCCGTTAGCATAGCAGTGTACTTCCGCATTGTATAAGTTATTGTTCTAAAATGGCGGCTAATGTGTGGTATGCGTCTGTAGCGGAATATCCGTACGTGTTTTGTGGTGTTTTGCTGGTTACTGGTGGCGTTTTGCGTGTTAAGAGTACAGTAGCCTCGTTTTTGTTTTGTTCGGCGGCCATTTTTTCTGTCGCTTAGAGAATTTTTTAGTGTCTAAACTCTTTTATTTTGAGTTAAATTAAGGTGTACCTTCATTTTTTGAGGTCCTGGATGCTCCCTCTTGCTGTAGGAAAGCTTCTTATGTATGTGTTGTGTGTATTTATTGTTTTCTTCATTTTTTCATGTCCGCTGGTTGCGGCCGATTTTTGCGAGCTCGTAATGGGTGGAAACGTGTCTCATATGTTGTTTGTGTTACGACGTAAAGTTTGCGAGAGTCGCAGTTGCTGGCAAGGAGCGCCTTTGGCGCTCCATGCCAGCAACTGTGGCCTTCGCTATTTGAGCCCGCAAGCGCGAGCAACGGCTCGTATGCTCACAACTATATATGTGATGTTTTTTTTAACTATGCTTTCGAAAGAATGTTAATTCAGACCTTTGATAAAGTGCAATGGGTTACTAGGCCTGCCTGAACCTTGTATAAGGTGTTTGTTCAGGACCTGAAACCTGGGTGGAGCAAAACAAAGTCCAATAGGGTGTAAAGTCTTCAGATTTCCAGTCCTCCACTCTGCTTCAAGTGCTCATAAGCTGCAGGCGGCTATCTCACTGTCTGTCTTTCTCCAGGTCAGACAAACTGCAAATAATCAATCTATAAGCAGCCCTCCCATACTCAATGAGCAGTCTTAAATTGGGTCTGCCCAGGTGCAGCTAATTAACTGAGCAGATATATTAATTCCTTCAGTCCTCCTGAGGGAACATAGCTTTATGGATTGACTCTGTCACAATATGCATACACCTTTCTGTAGTATTGCACCCTGAAAATGTGTTTTTCAAGGCTGTAATGATTTTTTTTTAACGGACGTACACTACCGGGTTTGCCATTTTTAACTTCTGGCATTCAGCTGTCCCTGTCCACATTCAGTTTTAATATTCCCAAATCTCTAACCACCCTCGTAACCCGTCATTGTGCTGGCGATTAAAATATAATCCAATTGTCTGATTGGCCTCCTATTTAGATATGCACGAGGAAGGAGAATGTATTGTTATAATTACATTGCTTGGCAACGGTTCTGTTTCACCCTGTGAGTTTAGTATCTGTATTTACCACATCTGGAGTTATGTGACGTCCTCTATAATTTCACATACAGTAAATTGTTATTGCTGTGTGTCTCCTGCCTCATGAAATTGCAGGGAGCTGCTCGCTGACAGGAAGCGCGTTACCTCCTCCAAAAAACACAGTCCAATAAATAAGCGCTTGAATGCCCCTAAACTTGGGAAGGTTGTATCGGAGACATGGATATAAGATGGTGATGAGGTGCAGGACCAGCTGCATCAGCAACACACAATGAAGTGTAAGAAAAGTCATGAAACTGAACTAAAAATATTACTGTAATAACGCCCTAGAAACGCGCAATGATATGGGTGAGAAATGGCTGTGAGATTATACAACATTACAGATGGATAATTCTGGACGTTCATTAAAGGGATATGGAAGGTTCCCTTTTTCTAATAGTAAAATAATATTTAGATATGCAAAGAAATCCTTAGATAGTTGATTTTAATAACAAGTGCTTAAAGGGCCACTTAATTCAGCACAATTTGGGCCACATCACAGTAAAGATCTCCTAAACGCATGTTGAAATACCTTTTGAACTTTTGAATATGTGCTTCCAGTAGAGAAATCAATATATGTATTCATATATATAACAGACTGCCCACTTGCTTTTGCATTACTGCAGACAATCAGGTTGCAGGCATGTGTCCCATTCAAGTGAATGGTAAGATTGCTTACATTTTCAGTTTGGATGGGATTTTGCCTCTCTAGATTTTTGACAGTGCAGACCAGTGACCTGATCCAGTGCTGTCCGTATAGAGATCAAAAGAACAAAAATTATCCCTGAACAAATCTATCTGTGCAGGCATGGAATGCTGGACTCACCTAAACAGGTCAGTTATGGGTTAGCTGGTTAGTGCAGTCCTGAGTCCAGGGAAAACTGCTATCAATCATTGTCTTCCCTATAGACAATCGCCATTACTGTGTGCTTCTTGGCTATCTGTTATTACTCATGCAACAGCCAGTAGGCAGGATATACTTGTATATAAACAGATGCTTAAAACATTAGATTTTATCTGTTATTAGTGTAAATAGAAAAATAGTTCATTTTAACATACAATTTGTGCTCTTTCACACCATGAAGAGCACCTACAGTCAGGTAAATAGTCATTTGAAAGCTCTGTTTTTACTCGCTGAAAGCTTCCAAATAGTGCCTATAACGCTCCATTCCCTGTAGCTCATGCACACAGTGTCTCTTTAGTACTAGATGTACTAGCCAATCACAGATAGTCTCTGAGCAGCATTTCAAAACATGCTGTTGACACCAGCCTGTGATTGGCCAATATATCTAGTACCAATAGAAACACTGTGTACATGAGTGGCTGGGGGTGGAACTTTTTAGGGACTATTTGGAAGATTTCAGTAAGTAAAAAC
>CM050166.1:15514938-15549938 GCA_027410445.1 Discoglossus pictus
AAACTTGTAAAATGAGAGTCTGTAATAGAAGGGACCGGAACAGGATCAGCTGCTACAGAGCTCCCTCCATATAAAGAGATGACAAAGTGACACCCAGATAGAGATGTTTTACCAGTGGCAAAAAAAAGACCATGAAAAGTACATATTCAAATCTAGTAATCTTTTTACTTTCATGTCAGGATTAGAGAGCAGCAGGAATAAATAGAGACCGCAGCGCGAGCTAATCCAGCGGCTGTGCGCGGAGCGTGTAAGGTATTACTTTGAAGGGCTTATCATATTAGCACAACTCTAAATGATGTGTCAAAGCATTTATGGAAATCCCTTTTTCCCCCTCAAGCTTCCTTAAAGCAGAATAAGAAAGCAACATGAGCCATGATGAAAGCCCGACCCTCAATTAAACACACTGACACTTTAAAGCATCTATAGATTTTACTGGGCCTGATCTCTTCATTAAATTATGATTAGGTAAATGCTTTCAACCTCTCACTTCATTCATCAAAGTTTTGGTGAAAACTGCAGTATTTGAAGTTAAAGATAAAAAGTCCAGCTTTGTGTTCCATTACTAAAGGAGACTCTGGACCTATCCTCTTATAGTAGCGCAGCAGATGTGGCGGTAAGCATCCGCTAGATGGCGCTGACGATATTCTGGTGCTATATTATAGAGTCAAGGCTTAGGTAAATGGTGAGGGTTGGGGTTAGGGTGAAGATTAGCGTTAGTTCAAAGGTTAGGCTAACATTTATAAGCTTAGAACTTCTCTCCCATATCAACAGCACTGCAAAATATCGGCAGCGCCATCAAGCGATTGAGAGCCGCACTGCAGCGGCGGACCTGTCCTGACACCATAACCGGATAGAGCTGAGACTCTTACCTTTAATGTACTGTACTCTGATTAAGTTAAATTAATTAACATGGAAATGCTTTAAATTAGTTATTGATTGGTTCTAAAAAGTGTGTGTGTAAATGTGTAGAATTGACTTGCAGCAGGAGTGGTGAAAGGTGCAGAGAGGTAACCAAGGCCAAACCCGGGCACTGCAGGTTTTCATATAGCAATATGATTGTAATTAATATGTAAAGTCTATGTGGTTCTTTGCTGCAGAGGGTGAGAGAGAGAATCTGCAGAACATCATCAGCCCCCTCCCCACCATGATCAATTCAGATTAAAAAAAACTGCAACCGTAGTTAATACATAGTGCTGACTTCCAGCAAAAGGTGCAGTTAAGTAACCAAGGCTGAACCCACACTGCAGCCAGTGTTTGGTATAGCAGTATGATTGTATTTTATATGTAAATTCTTATTTTGTGCAGGGACTAGGGTTGACTGTGCTGCAGATACTGAGGTGGAATAAACTGCAGTATGAATGTGACTGTTCACATGATCTGCAGACATTTGAGGTGGAATGTGTTGCAGAAAGAAAGAGACTTGTATAAAAATACATAACACCTTCTTATATCGATATGTGCCGGAATAGACATTCCATGATGTTTTGCTACAATGTTGCAGCTAGCTCTTAATGGCCAAAACAAATGATTCATTTAATACTAATTTAGCTAGGGTTTTTAGGGGATGTTTACTCTCAAATTCAACTGCCAGAAAGTAAAATACATTTTGCTAACTTCAGGGTAAGTTTTTTTGTTGTTTTTTGGTATTTTTTCATGCAAGAACAAGTATTTGAATACATTACTAATTCTACTAAAAATGCCTTTAAGTATGTCTTAATTTGTCATTTACTTTCTCTGCCTCTGTGAATGGGTGCTATAACAACAAGTTAGAAGGAAAGTTAAGACAATTGTAGTCTACGTTAAACCTGAATTTCTTATTTTTCGGGCTGCAAAACTATTAAGTGATACATGTTCTAATTTGTTGTTATTCATGTCCCCATTGTATTCATCTAACAAAGTACAGACTGTACTCATTCCCAAAATCTCTATCACTGGTAGGTTTATTCTGTTCTTGATTTTCATGCAGCTCAACTTGTACAAATGCTATATTATGTTGCAGAGATATGGGGACATTCTTATTGTTTAGTTATGTCCAACTTTCCGTGACCCTTTGGACAGCAGCACGCCAGTCACATCTTTCAGCCACTGCCCCTCTGATCTCCATCAAGCTCATGGTTATTGCTTCAATGACCTAATCTATGCAGCCCTGCGTCTGCCTTCCCCTTCGTTGTGTTCCTTCAGTCTTTCCAAACCTCAGAGTCTTCTCTAGGGAATCCTGTCTTCTTGTGATATAAACAAAATATTTGAGCTTTAGCCTCATGATCAAACCTTCTAGTGAACAGTTTGGCCTTATTTCCGGTAGTACTGATTTAGTGGATCTTCTTGCAGTACAAGGGACTCTAAGCAGTTTTCTTCAACGTCACAATTCAAAGGCATCAATTCTCCAGCGCTCAAACTTGTTTATATTCCAGCTCTCACATCCGTATGTTACTACTGGGAATACCAGTATTCTAACTATACGGACCTCTGTTAATAGTTTAATATCTTTACTTTTTAATAGCTTGTCCAGGCTTGCTATAGTGTTCCTCCGCAGAAGGAAATTTCATGGCTGCAGTCACCATCTGAAGAGATATTGGAGGTTGGTTTATGGGATAGCTCTACGATGTAAGGCAGTAAAAGGCATCAGGAAGCCTTATGATCACATGCAGGCACGTATCATGTCACCCTAACCTATTTTCTGGAGTGGGAGTGCATGCCCCTCTTTATCGATACACAGTCCAGTATATCTCTCTGACTATCAAATAATACCCAATTTTACTTCTAAATGCTTCTCCTTATTATCTATATCAATGGATTCTTTCCTACATATGTACTTCATTTTGCTCTGAGTAAAAGGTTTAAAGCACTGTAAGAACTTTTTTAAGGAGTCAGGGGGGTACATTTAAGCCCTTTAATTTAAATAGTTGCTCTTTGATTATGTGAAAGAACACAAGACTGTATTTTAAAATGGTCTATATCTTTTTATTTATACTTAATCTTTTAATTACACTAATAATAACTATAAAATGTTCTCTTTTAAATATTTGTTTACATGCAGTCTATTCTGCCCACTGACTGTTGCATGAGTAATTAGCAGAGTGGGCACAGTGGCCTAAGAAGCTCTATGGAGGGAGGCTGTAGTTAATAGCACACCCTTTCCATGGACCCAGGTTACACCGCACTGACCCGTTAACCCATAGCTTTCCTGTTTTAGGTGAGTACCAGTATTCCATACCTGCACAGATATATGTGGTAATGGTTAAATATTTATTTATTTGGATCCGTGCATAAAGCATTAAACTTGAACTTTACCAGTTTTTGTTTTTCACTTTGTGATTCTTTAAACAAACTGTAAATCAGCTCTTGAGAGTTCCTCCAAGAAATGAGTAGTTGGCTTGGAAGCGGACATGACTTTGAGAGTTATGTATGTTATGCATATGAATGCCTGTCAGGTTCAGACATTCATGTCACACTAAGATTCAGCCGTGGAGCTGACACATAAATCTCTAAATGCTAATGCTCTTTGGTAGCCACATGAGATCTTCTTTATTTCACTGATTTATAACGTGCATCATGTCTAATCTGCAGACTTCTTCTGTTACACAGCTTGGCAGAGCCCTCAATGCTTCATCGGCCGACTCACATACACAAGGTGTCTTCAAACAAATCAAATTTATCTGAGTTCCTCCACCAATTATCTTAATGTGTTTAATTAAGTTATGTGTACAGTGTTAGCTTGAGAGCCATATTAAATTAAATCTATAATAAGCAATGACAAAATGTATACACTGCACAAGCCACACTAGGGTTAGATACTTAGATTTCTGTTAATACTAACTACAAACATAACACATATTTGTAGGGAATATGATTTTTTTAAGACTTTTTATCTGGTGGGGTATCTGGCGGAGGGGGGGCAGAGAAAGTTGACTCCCGTAGATAATTGTATTTTATGGAGTTGGATACTTACCCGCTTCTTTCACTTATGCTTAAAAACCATTCACGAGAATAAATACAAGCTCCACTTTTCCAAAAAGTAAATGTCCCTCTCTCCCACACACAACCTTCTCCAAATTTTCATGAAAAGCTCAGAAGCCCAACAGAGGCATCAAAATCTATTTTCTTTCCCCAATTAAACTTTGGAATTTTTCCAATGTTGCTAAGCTCGTTGTTAGACTCAAAATGTTCAAATATTTATTCTATTTGTTCGTCGTACAGGTACACATTTTAATTAATATAATGATAGTATGCTATTAAAAAATTGTGTGGTGGTAGTGTTAGATAATTGAGATTGATAGTTGGGTATTTTAAGCATAAATTACATGAAAAGTCTTGTCACTAACTGAATGACTTTAAGCCACAAGAACATGTCCAGTTGATAGATTTATACAGGTAATCATAATTAATTATAAAGTATTACAATACAAGAACATTACAGTCTTATCATTATTCTCATCTCCATGTAGAGAACAACCAAGAGATAATTAATCACGTGAAACAAGGTCATTAGTAGAAGGTAATGTACACACATTACATGGAGTCATTATATACACACACAGATATGTTATTTAAAAGTAAAACTTGTTTTCCACACCCCCTGAGCTGTTTTCATAGACACAGTGTACCTCCCAATAGAAACTCTACATTTGGGTACACATTTTACCCTTTACTAACCTTCAAGCAAAATCCAACACAGTGCAGAGATCTACAAATCAGTGTCTGTCTCCTCCTTACTTCCTGTTCCTGGATGAAAACAGGACTACACATCCAATGATACTTTGGTGCAGAAATTGGCTGTATAGATTGATACAAATGTATTAAGCTGCCTGTGATTGGTCAAAACGAATTATGAATTGTATGTTAATTTTAGCAGAGATATCAATTGGTGTTGACTCCCAAAACCAACTACTAGCAGACTCAAGAGATTTAGCCAACATCAGGGTGAGTTTGTTAATGTTTATTTTTTTTCATGCAAACAAATGTTTTTATATACTACTAATTCTCCTCTATCAGAATAATTCATAATCCATGAAACTTGGATATGTCTTTAAAATACACAACTTTCAAGCTTGGTTCTTTCACTATTTCATTTTTATTAATAACAATCAATTGTAATATTTATTTATCTGTGGCTTTTTATTTTTACAATAGCTGGGTCCTTTCGTATACGTTGTGATTTTAAACCATGTACCATCTTCTTATGGTGGATATAATGCAGCAGTGCAGAGGATCACCATGTACCATCTTCTTATGGTGGATATAATGCAGCAGTGCAGAGGATCACCATGTACCATCTTCTTATGGTGGATATAATGCAGCAGTGCAGAGGATCACCATGTAGCATCTTCTTATGGTGGATATAATGCAGAAGTGCAGAGGATCACCATGTACCATCTTCTTATGGTGGATATAATGCAGCAGTGCAGGTGATCACCATGTACCATCTTCTTATGGTGGATATAATGCAGCAGTGCAGAGGATCACCATGTAGCATCTTCTTATGGTGGATATAATGCAGCAGTGCGGAGGATCACCATGTACCATCTTCTTATGGTGGATCTAATGCAGCAGTGCAGAGGATCACCATGTACCATCTTCTTATGGTGGATATAATGCAGCAGTGCAGAGGATCACCATGTACCATCTTCTTATGGTGGATATAATGCAGCAGTGCAGAGGATCACCATGTACCATCTTCTTATGGTGGATCTAATGCAGCAGTGCAGAGGATCACCATGTACCATCTTCTTATGGTGTATATAATGCAGCAGTGCAGAGGATCACCATGTAGCATCTTCTTATGGTGGATATAATGCAGCAGTGCAGAGGATCACCATGTACCATCTTCTTATGGTGGATATAATGCAGCAGTGCAGAGGATCACCATGTAGCATCTTCTTATGGTGGATATAATGCAGCAGTGCAGAGGATCACCATGTAGCATCTTCTTATGGTGGATATAATGCAGCAGTGCAGAGGATCACCATGTAGCATCTTCTTATGGTGGATATAATGCAGCAGTGCAGAGGATCACCATGTACCATCTTCTTATGGTGGATATAATGCAGCAGTGCATAGGATCACCATGTAGCATCTTCTTATGGTGGATATAATGCAGCAGTGCAGAGGATCACCATGTACCATCTTCTTATGGTGGATATAATGCAGCAGTGCAGAGGATCACCATGTAGCATCTTCTTATGGTGGATCTAATGCAGCAGTGCAGAGGATCACCATGTACCATCTTCTTATGGTGGATATAATGCAGCAGTGCAGAGGATCACTATGTACCATCTTCTTATGGTGGATCTAATGCAGCAGTGCAGAGGATCACCATGTACCATCTTCTTATGGTGGATATAATGCAGCAGTGCAGAGGATCACCATGTACCATCTTCTTATGGTGGATATAATGCAGCAGTGCAGAGGATCACCATGTACCATCTTCTTATGGTGGATATAATGCAGCAGTGCAGAGGATCACCATGTACCATCTTCTTATGGTGGATATAATGCAGCAGTGCAGAGGATCACCATGTACCATCTTCTTATGGTGGATATAATGCAGCAGTGCAGAGGATCACCATGTACCATCTTCTTATGGTGGATATAATGCAGCAGTGCAGAGGATCACCATGTAGCATCTTCTTATGGTGGATATATTGCAGCAGTGCAGAGGATCACCATGTACCATCTTCTTATGGTGGATATAATGCAGCAGTGCAGAGGATCACCATGTAGCATCTTCTTATGATGGATATATTGCAGCAGTGCAGAGGATCACCATGTAGCATCTTCTTATGATGGATATATTGCAGCAGTGCAGAGGATCACCATGTAGCATCTTCTTATGGTGGATATATTGCAGCAGTGCAGAGGATCACCATGTACCATCTTCTTATGGTGTATATAATGCAGCAGTGCAGAGGATCACCATGTAGCATCTCCTTATGGTGGATCTAATGCAGCAGTGCAGAGGATCACCATGTACCATCTTCTTATGGTGGATATAATGCAGCAGTGCAGAGGATCACCATGTAGCATCTTCTTATGGTGGATATAATGCAGCAGTGCAGAGGATCACCATGTACCATCTTCTTATGGTGTATATAATGCAGCAGTGCAGAGGATCACCATGTAGCATCTTCTTATGGTGGATATAATGCAGCAGTGCAGAGGATCACTATGTACCATCTTCTTATGGTGGATATAATGTAGCAGTGCAGATGATCACCATGTACCATCTTCTTATGGTGGATCAAATGCAGCAGTGCAGAGGATCACCATGTACCATCTTCTTATGGTGTATATAATGCAGCAGTGCAGAGGATCACCATGTACCATCTTCTTATGGTGGATATAATGCAGCAGTGCAGAGGATCACCATGTAGCATCTTCTTATGGTGGATATAATGCAGCAGTGCAGATGATCACCATGTAGCATCTTCTTATGGTGGATCTAATGCAGCAGTGCAGAGGATCACCATGTACCATCTTCTTACGGTGGATACAATGCAGCGGTGCAGAGGATCACCATGTACCATCTTCTTACGGTGGATACAATGCAGCAGTGCAGAGGATCACCATGTACCATCTTCTTACGGTGGATACAATGCAGCAGTGCAGAGGATCACCATGTACCATCTTCTTATGGTGGATATAATGCAGCAGTGCGGAGGATCACCATGTAGCATCTTCTTATGGTGGATATAATGCAGCAGTGCAGAGGATCACCATGTACCATCTTCTTATGGTGGATATAATGCAGCAGTGCAGAGGATCACCATGTACCATCTTCTTATGGTGGATATAATGCAGCAGTGCAGAGGATCACCATGTAGCATCTTCTTTTGGTGGATCTAATGCAGCAGTGCAGATGATCACCATGTAGCATCTTCTTATGGTGGATCTAATGCAGCAGTGCAGAGGATCACCATGTACCATCTTCTTATGGTGGATATAATGCAGCAGTGCAGATGATCACCATGTACCATCTTCTTATGGTGGATATAATGCAGCAGTGCAGATGATCACCATGTACCATCTTCTTATGGTGGATATAATGCAGCAGTGCAGAGGATCACCATGTACCATCTTCTTATGGTGGATCAAATGCAGCAGTGCAGAGGATCACCATGTAGCATCTTCTTATGGTGGATATATTGCAGCAGTGCAGAGGATCACCATGTAGCATCTTCTTATGGTGGATCTAATGCAGCAGTGCAGAGGATCACCATGTACCATCTTCTTATGGTGGATATAATGCAGCAGTGCAGAGGATCACCATGTAGCATCTTCTTATGGTGGATATAATGCAGCAGTGCAGATGATCACCATGTACCATCTTCTTATGGTGTATATAATGCAGCCGTGCAGAGGATCACCATGTACCATCTTCTTATGGTGGATATAATGCAGCAGTGCAGAGGATCACCATGTACCATCTTCTTATGGTGTATATAATGCAGCAGTGCAGATGATCACCATGTAGCATCTTCTTATGGTGGATCTAATGCAGCAGTGCAGATGATCACCATGTAGCATCTTCTTATGGTGTATATAATGCAGCAGTGCAGATGATCACCATGTACCATCTTCTTATGGTGGATATATTGCAGCAGTGCAGAGGATCACCATGTAGCAACTTCTTATGGTGGATATAATGCAGCAGTGCAGAGGATCACCATGTACCATCTTCTTATGGTGGATATAATGCAGCAGTGCAGAGGATCACCATGTAGCATCTTCTTATGGTGGATATAATGCAGCAGTGCAGATGACCACCATGTACCATCTTCTTATGGTGGATATAATGCAGCAGTGCAGAGGATCACCATGTACCATCTTCTTATGGTGGATATAATGCAGCAGTGCAGATGATCACCATGTACCATCTTCTTATGGTGGATATAATGCAGCAGTGCAGAGGATCACCATGTACCATCTTCTTATGGTGGATATAATGCAGCAGTGCAGATGATCACCATGTACTATCTTCTTATGGTGTATATAATGCAGCAGTGCAGATGATCACCATGTAGCATCTTCTTATGGTGGATCTAATGCAGCAGTGCAGAGGATCACCATGTACCATCTTCTTATGGTGGATCTAATGCAGCAGTGCAGAGGATCACCATGTACCATCTTCTTATGGTGGATCTAATGCAGCAGTGCAGATGATCACCATGTAGCATCTTCTTATGGTGGATATAATGCAGCAGTGCAGAGGATCACCATGTAGCATCTTCTTATGGTGGATATAATGCAGCAGTGCAGAGGATCACCATGTACCATCTTCTTATGGTGGATCTAATGCAGCAGTGCAGATGATCACCATGTACCATCTTCTTATGGTGGATATAATGCAGCAGTGCAGAGGATCACCATGTACCATCTTCTTATGGTGGATATAATGCAGCAGTGCGGAGGATCACCATGTAGCATCTTCTTATGGTGGATATAATGCAGCAGTGCAGAGGATCACCATGTAGCATCTTCTTATGGTGGATATAATGCAGCAGTGCAGAGGATCACCATGTAGCATCTTCTTATGGTGTATATAATGCAGCAGTGCAGATGATCACCATGTACCATCTTCTTATGGTGGATATATTGCAGCAGTGCAGAGGATCACCATGTAGCATCTTCTTATGGTGGATATAATGCAGCAGTGCAGAGGATCACCATGTACCATCTTCTTATGGTGGATATAATGCAGCAGTGCAGAGGATCACCATGTACCATCTTCTTATGGTGGATATATTGCAGCAGTGCAGAGGATCACCATGTAGCATCTTCTTATGGTGGATATATTGCAGCAGTGCAGAGGATCACCATGTACCATCTTCTTATGGTGGATCTAATGCAGCAGTACAGAGGATCACCATGTACCATCTTCTTATGGTGGATATAATGCAGCAGTGCAGATGATCACCATGTACCATCTTCTTATGGTGGATCTAATGCAGCAGTGCAGAGGATCACCATGTAGCATCTTCTTATGGTGGATATAATGCAGCAGTGCAGAGGATCACCATGTAGCATCTTCTTATGGTGGATATATTGCAGCAGTGCAGAGGATCACCATGTAGCATCTTCTTATGGTGGATCTAATGCAGCAGTGCAGAGGATCACCATGTAGCATCTTCTTATGGTGGATCTAATGCAGCAGTGCAGAGGATCACCATGTAGCATCTTCTTATGGTGGATATAATGCAGCAGTGCAGAGGATCACCATGTACCATCTTCTTATGGTGGATCTAATGCAGCAGTGTAGAGGATCACCATGTAGCATCTTCTTATGGTGGATCTAATGCAGCAGTGCAGAGGATCACCATGTAGCATCTTCTTATGGTGGATCTAATGCAGCAGTGCAGAGGATCACCATGTAGCATCTTCTTATGGTGGATCTAATGCAGCAGTGCAGAGGATCACCATGTAGCATCTTCTTATGGTGGATATAATGCAGCAGTGCAGGTGATCACCATGTAGCATCTTCTTATGGTGGATCTAATGCAGCAGTGCAGAGGATCACCATGTAGCATCTTCTTATGGTGGATCTAATGCAGCAGTGTAGAGGATCACCATGTAGCATCTTCTTATGGTGGATATAATGCAGCAGTGCAGGTGATCACCATGTACCATCTTCTTATGGTGGATATAATGCAGCAGTGCAGAGGATCACCATGTAGCATCTTCTTATGGTGGATATATTGCAGCAGTGCAGAGGATCACCATGTACCATCTTCTTATGGTGGATATAATGCAGCAGTGCAGAGGATCACCATGTAGCATCTTCTTATGGTGGATATATTGCAGCAGTGCAGAGGATGACCATGTACCATCTTCTTATGGTGGATATTATGCAGCAGTGCAGAGGATCACCATGTAGCATCTTCTTATGGTGGATATAATGCAGCAGTGCAGAGGATCACCATGTACCATCTTCTTATGGTGGATATAATGCAGCAGTGCAGAGGATGACCATGTACCATCTTCTTATGGTGGATATTATGCAGCAGTGCAGAGGATCACCATGTAGCATCTTCTTATGGTGGATATAATGCAGCAGTGCAGAGGATCACCATGTACCATCTTCTTATGGTGGATATTATGCAGCAGTGCAGAGGATCACCATGTAGCATCTTCTTATGGTGGATCTAATGCAGCAGTGCAGAGGATCACCATGTAGCATCTTCTTATGGTGGATCTAATGCAGCAGTGTAGAGGATCACCATGTAGCATCTTCTTATGGTGGATATAATGCAGCAGTGCAGGTGATCACCATGTAGCATCTTCTTATGGTGGATCTAATGCAGCAGTGCAGAGGATCACCATGTAGCATCTTCTTATGGTGGATCTAATGCAGCAGTGTAGAGGATCACCATGTAGCATCTTCTTATGGTGGATATAATGCAGCAGTGCAGGTGATCACCATGTACCATCTTCTTATGGTGGATATAATGCAGCAGTGCAGAGGATCACCATGTACCATCTTCTTATGGTGGATATAATGCAGCAGTGCAGAGGATCACCATGTACCATCTTCTTATGGTGTATATAATGCAGCAGTGCAGAGGATCACCTTGTACCATCTTCTTATGGTGGATATAATGCAGCACTGCAGAGGATCACCATGTACCATCTTCTTAAGGTGGATATAATGCAGCAGTGCAGAGGATCACCATGTACCATCTTCTTATGGTGGATCTAATGCAGCAGTGCAGAGGATCACCATGTAGCATCTTCTTATGGTGGATATAATGCAGCAGTGCAGAGGATCACCATGTACCATCTTCTTATGGTGGATATAATGCAGCAGTGCAGAGGATCACCATGTACCATCTTCTTATGGTGGATCTAATGCAGCAGTGCAGAGGATCACTATGTAGCATCTTCTTATGGTGGATATAATGCAGCAGTGCAGAGGATCACCATGTACCATCTTCTTATGGTGGATATAATGCAGCAGTGCAGAGGATCACCATGTACCATCTTCTTATGGTGGATATAATGCAGCACTGCAGAGGATCACCATGTACCATCTTCTTATGGTGGATCTAATGCAGCAGTGCAGAGGATCACCATGTACCATCTTCTTATGGTGGATCTAATGCAGCAGTGCAGAGGATCACCATGTACCATCTTCTTAAGGTGGATATAATGCAGCAGTGCAGAGGATCACCATGTAGCATCTTCTTATGGTGGATATAATGCAGCAGTGCAGAGGATCACCATGTACCATCTTCTTATGGTGGATATAATGCAGCAGTGCAGAGGATCACCATGTACCATCTTCTTATGGTGGATCTAATGCAGCAGTGCAGAGGATCACCATGTAGCATCTTCTTATGGTGTATATAATGCAGCAGTGCAGAGGATCACCATGTACCATCTTCTTATGGTGGATATAATGCAGCAGTGCAGAGGATCACCATGTACCATCTTCTTATGGTGGATCTAATGCAGCAGTGCAGAGGATCACCATGTACCATCTTCTTAAGGTGGATATATTGCAGCAGTGCAGAGGATCACCATGTAGCATCTTCTTATGGTGGATATAATGCAGCAGTGCAGAGGATCACCATGTAGCATCTTCTTATGGTGGATATAATGCAGCAGTGCGGAGGATCACCATGTACCATCTTCTTATGGTGGATCTAATGCAGCAGTGCGGAGGATCACCATGTACCATCTTCTTAAGGTGGATATAATGCAGCAGTGCAGATGATCACCATGTAGCATCTTCTTATGGTGGATATAATGCAGCAGTGCAGAGGATCACCATGTACCATCTTCTTATGGTGGATATAATGCAGTAGTGCAGAGGATCACCATGTACCATCTTCTTATGGTGGATATAATGCAGCAGTGCAGATGATCACCATGTACCATCTTCTTATGGTGGATATAATGCAGCAGTGCAGAGGATCACCATGTACCATCTTCTTATGGTGGATCAAATGCAGCAGTGCAGAGGATCACCATGTAGCATCTTCTTATGGTGGATATATTGCAGCAGTGCAGAGGATCACCATGTAGCATCTTCTTATGGTGGATCTAATGCAGCAGTGCAGAGGATCACCATGTACCATCTTCTTATGGTGGATATAATGCAGCAGTGCAGAGGATCACCATGTAGCATCTTCTTATGGTGGATATAATGCAGCAGTGCAGATGATCACCATGTACCATCTTCTTATGGTGTATATAATGCAGCCGTGCAGAGGATCACCATGTACCATCTTCTTATGGTGGATATAATGCAGCAGTGCAGAGGATCACCATGTACCATCTTCTTATGGTGTATATAATGCAGCAGTGCAGATGATCACCATGTAGCATCTTCTTATGGTGGATCTAATGCAGCAGTGCAGATGATCACCATGTAGCATCTTCTTATGGTGTATATAATGCAGCAGTGCAGATGATCACCATGTACCATCTTCTTATGGTGGATATATTGCAGCAGTGCAGAGGATCACCATGTAGCAACTTCTTATGGTGGATATAATGCAGCAGTGCAGAGGATCACCATGTACCATCTTCTTATGGTGGATATAATGCAGCAGTGCAGAGGATCACCACGTAGCATCTTCTTATGGTGGATATAATGCAGCAGTGCAGATGATCACCATGTACCATCTTCTTATGGTGGATATAATGCAGCAGTGCAGAGGATCACCATGTACCATCTTCTTATGGTGGATATAATGCAGCAGTGCAGAGGATCACCATGTAGCATCTTCTTATGGTGGATATAATGCAGCAGTGCAGATGATCACCATGTACCATCTTCTTATGGTGGATATAATGCAGCAGTGCAGAGGATCACCATGTACCATCTTCTTATGGTGGATATAATGCAGCAGTGCAGATGATCACCATGTACCATCTTCTTATGGTGGATATAATGCAGCAGTGCAGAGGATCACCATGTACCATCTTCTTATGGTGGATATAATGCAGCAGTGCAGATGATCACCATGTACTATCTTCTTATGGTGTATATAATGCAGCAGTGCAGATGATCACCATGTAGCATCTTCTTATGGTGGATCTAATGCAGAAGTGCAGAGGATCACCATGTACCATCTTCTTATGGTGGATCTAATGCAGCAGTGCAGAGGATCACCATGTACCATCTTCTTATGGTGGATCTAATGTAGCAGTGCAGATGATCACCATGTAGCATCTTCTTATGGTGGATATAATGCAGCAGTGCAGAGGATCACCATGTAGCATCTTCTTATGGTGGATATAATGCAGCAGTGCAGAGGATCACCATGTACCATCTTCTTATGGTGGATCTAATGCAGCAGTGCAGATGATCACCATGTACCATCTTCTTATGGTGGATATAATGCAGCAGTGCAGAGGATCACCATGTACCATCTTCTTATGGTGGATATAATGCAGCAGTGCGGAGGATCACCATGTAGCATCTTCTTATGGTGGATATAATGCAGCAGTGCAGAGGATCACCATGTAGCATCTTCTTATGGTGGATATAATGCAGCAGTGCAGAGGATCACCATGTAGCATCTTCTTATGGTGTATATAATGCAGCAGTGCAGATGATCACCATGTACCATCTTCTTATGGTGGATATATTGCAGCAGTGCAGAGGATCACCATGTAGCATCTTCTTATGGTGGATATAATGCAGCAGTGCAGAGGATCACCATGTACCATCTTCTTATGGTGGATATAATGCAGCAGTGCAGAGTATCACCATGTAGCATCTTCTTATGGTGGATATATTGCAGCAGTGCAGAGGATCACCATGTACCATCTTCTTATGGTGGATCTAATGCAGCAGTACAGAGGATCACCATGTACCATCTTCTTATGGTGGATATAATGCAGCAGTGCAGATGATCACCATGTACCATCTTCTTATGGTGGATCTAATGCAGCAGTGCAGAGGATCACCATGTAGCATCTTCTTATGGTGGATATAATGCAGCAGTGCAGAGGATCACCATGTAGCATCTTCTTATGGTGGATATATTGCAGCAGTGCAGAGGATCACCATGTAGCATCTTCTTGTGGTGGATCTAATGCAGCAGTGCAGAGGATCACCATGTAGCATCTTCTTATGGTGGATCTAATGCAGCAGTGCAGAGGATCACCATGTAGCATCTTCTTATGGTGGATATAATGCAGCAGTGCAGAGGATCACCATGTACCATCTTCTTATGGTGGATCTAATGCAGCAGTGCAGAGGATCACCATGTAGCATCTTCTTATGGTGGATCTAATGCAGCAGTGTAGAGGATCACCATGTAGCATCTTCTTATGGTGGATCTAATGCAGCAGTGCAGAGGATCACCATGTAGCATCTTCTTATGGTGGATCTAATGCAGCAGTGCAGAGGATCACCATGTAGCATCTTCTTATGGTGGATCTAATGCAGCAGTGTAGAGGATCACCATGTAGCATCTTCTTATGGTGGATATAATGCAGCAGTGCAGAGGATCACCATGTAGCATCTTCTTATGGTGGATCTAATGCAGCAGTGTAGAGGATCACCATGTAGCATCTTCTTATGGTGGATATAATGCAGCAGTGCAGGTGATCACCATGTACCATCTTCTTATGGTGGATATAATGCAGCAGTGCAGAGGATCACCATGTACCATCTTCTTATGGTGGATATAATGCAGCAGTGCAGAGGATCACCATGTACCATCTTCTTATGGTGGATATAATGCAGCAGTGCAGAGGATCACCATGTAGCATCTTCTTATGGTGGATATATTGCAGCAGTGCAGAGGATCACCATGTAGCATCTTCTTATGGTGGATATATTGCAGCAGTGCAGAGGATCACCATGTAGCATCTTCTTATGGTGGATATAATGCAGCAGTGCAGAGGATGACCATGTACCATCTTCTTATGGTGGATATTATGCAGCAGTGCAGAGGATCACCATGTAGCATCTTCTTATGGTGGATATAATGCAGCAGTGCAGAGGATCACCATGTACCATCTTCTTATGGTGGATATTATGCAGCAGTGCAGAGGATCACCATGTAGCATCTTCTTATGGTGGATCTAATGCAGCAGTGCAGAGGATCACCATGTAGCATCTTCTTATGGTGGATCTAATGCAGCAGTGTAGAGGATCACCATGTAGCATCTTCTTATGGTGGATCTAATGCAGCAGTGCAGAGGATCACCATGTAGCATCTTCTTATGGTGGATCTAATGCAGCAGTGCAGAGGATCACCATGTAGCATCTTCTTATGGTGGATCTAATGCAGCAGTGTAGAGGATCACCATGTAGCATCTTCTTATGGTGGATATAATGCAGCAGTGCAGGTGATCACCATGTACCATCTTCTTATGGTGGATATAATGCAGCAGTGCAGAGGATCACCATGTACCATCTTCTTATGGTGGATATAATGCAGCAGTGCAGAGGATCACCATGTACCATCTTCTTATGGTGTATATAATGCAGCAGTGCAGAGGATCACCTTGTACCATCTTCTTATGGTGGATATAATGCAGCACTGCAGAGGATCACCATGTACCATCTTCTTAAGGTGGATATAATGCAGCAGTGCAGAGGATCACCATGTAGCATCTTCTTATGGTGGATATAATGCAGCACTGCAGAGGATCACCATGTAGCATCTTCTTATGGTGGATATAATGCAGCAGTGCAGAGGATCACCATGTACCATCTTCTTATGGTGGATATAATGCAGCAGTGCAGAGGATCACCATGTACCATCTTCTTATGGTGGATCTAATGCAGCAGTGCAGAGGATCACTATGTAGCATCTTCTTATGGTGGATATAATGCAGCAGTGCAGAGGATCACCATGTACCATCTTCTTATGGTGGATATAATGCAGCAGTGCAGAGGATCACCATGTACCATCTTCTTATGGTGGATCTAATGCAGCAGTGCAGAGGATCACTATGTAGCATCTTCTTATGGTGGATATAATGCAGCAGTGCAGAGGATCACCATGTACCATCTTCTTATGGTGGATATAATGCAGCAGTGCAGAGGATCACCATGTAGCATCTTCTTATGGTGGATATAATGCAGCAGTGCAGAGGATCACCATGTACCATCTTCTTATGGTGGATATAATGCAGCAGTGCAGAGGATCACCATGTACCATCTTCTTATGGTGGATCTAATGCAGCAGTGCAGAGGATCACCATGTACCATCTTCTTATGGTGTATATAATGCAGCAGTGCAGAGGATCACCATGTAGCATCTTCTTATGGTGTATATAATGCAGCAGTGCAGAGGATCACCATGTACCATCTTCTTATGGTGGATATAATGCAGCAGTGCAGAGGATCACCATGTACCATCTTCTTATGGTGGATCTAATGCAGCAGTGCAGAGGATCACCATGTACCATCTTCTTAAGGTGGATATATTGCAGCAGTGCAGAGGATCACCATGTAGCATCTTCTTATGGTGGATATAATGCAGCAGTGCAGAGGATCACCATGTAGCATCTTCTTATGGTGGATATAATGCAGCAGTGCGGAGGATCACCATGTACCATCTTCTTATGGTGGATCTAATGCAGCAGTGCGGAGGATCACCATGTACCATCTTCTTAAGGTGGATATAATGCAGCAGTGCAGATGATCACCATGTAGCATCTTCTTATGGTGGATATAATGCAGCAGTGCAGAGGATCACCATGTACCATCTTCTTATGGTGGATATAATGCAGTAGTGCAGAGGATCACCATGTACCATCTTCTTATGGTGGATATAATGCAGCATTGCGGAGGATCACCATGTACCATCTTCTTATGGTGGATATAATGCAGCAGTGCAGAGGATCACCATGTAGAATCTTCTTATGGTGGATCTAATGCAGCAGTGCAGAGTATCACCATGTAGCATCTTCTTATGGTGGATATAATGCAGCAGTGCAGAGGATCACCATGTAGCATCTTCTTATGGTGGATCTAATGCAGCAGTGCGGAGGATCACCATGTACCATCTTCTTATGGTGGATATAATGCAGCAGTGCAGAGGATCACCATGTAGCATCTTCTTTTGGTGGATATAATGCAGCAGTGCAGAGGATCACCATGTAGCATCTTCTTTTGGTGGATATATTGCAGCAGTGCAGAGCATCACCATCTACCATCTTC
Organism: Discoglossus pictus; assembly: GCA_027410445.1. Lineage (NCBI taxonomy): Eukaryota > Metazoa > Chordata > Amphibia > Anura > Alytidae > Discoglossus > Discoglossus pictus. The sequence goes on from CM050166.1 coordinate 15,533,066, forward strand.
TTATGGTGGATATATTGCAGCAGTGCAGAGGATCACCATGTAGCATCTTCTTATGGTGGATATATTGCAGCAGTGCAGAGGATCACCATGTAGCATCTTCTTATGGTGGATATATTGCAGCAGTGCAGAGGATCACCATGTAGCATATTCTTATGGTGGATATAATGCAGCAGTGCAGAGGATCACCATGTAGCATCTTCTTATGGTGGATCTAATGCAGCAGTGCAGAGGATCACCATGTACCATCTTCTTATGGTGGATCTAATGCAGCAGTGCAGAGGATCACCATGTAGCATCTTCTTATGGTGGATCTAATGCAGCAGTGCAGAGGATCACTATGTAGCATCTTCTTATGGTGGATCTAATGCAGCAGTGCAGAGGATCACCATCTACCATCTTCTTATGGTGGATATATTGCAGCAGTGCAGAGGATCACCATGTACCATCTTATGGTGTATATAATGCAGCAGTGCAGAGGATCACCATGTACCATCTTCTTTTGGTGGATCTAATGCAGCAGTGCGGATGATCACCATGTACCATCTTCTTATGGTGGATCTAATGCAGCAGTGCAGAGGATCACCATGTACCATCTTCTTATGGTGGATATAATGCAGCAGTGCAGATGATCACCATTTACCATCTTCTTATGGTGGATATAATGCAGCAGTGCAGAGGATCACCATGTACCATCTTCTTATGGTGGATCTAATGCAGCAGTGCAGAGGATCACCATGTACCATCTTTTTATGGTGGATCTAATGCAGCAGTGCAGAGGAACACCATGTACCATCTTCTTATGGTGGATATAATGCAGCAGTGCAGAGGATCACCATGTAGCATCTTCTTATGGTGGATCTAATGCAGCAGTGCAGATGGTCACCATGTACCATCTTCTTATGGTGGATCTAATGCAGCAGTGCAGAGGATCACCATGTAGCATCTTCTTATGGTGGATATAATGCAGCAGTGCAGAGGATCACCATGTACCATCTTCTTATGGTGGATATATTGCAGCAGTGCAGAGGATCACCATGTACCATCTTCTTATGGTGGATATAATGCAGCAGTGCAGAGGATCACCATGTACCATCTTCTTATGGTGGATCTAATGCAGCAGTGCAGAGGATCACCATGTACCATCTTCTTATGGTGTATATAATGCAGCAGTGCAGAGGATCACCATGTACCATCTTCTTATGGTGGATCTAATGCAGCAGTGCAGATGATCACCATGTAGCATCTTCTTATGGTGGATATAATGCAGCAGTGCAGAGGATCACCATGTAGCATCTTCTTATGGTGGATCTAATGCAGCAGTGCAGAGGATCACCATGTACCATCTTCTTATGGTGGATCTAATGCAGCAGTACAGAGGATCACCATGTACCATCTTCTTATGGTGGATATAATGCAGCAGTGCAGATGATCACCATGTACCATCTTCTTATGGTGGATATAATGCAGCAGTGCGGAGGATCACCATGTAGCATCTTCTTATGGTGTATATAATGCAGCAGTGCAGAGGATCACCATGTAGCATCTTCTTATGGTGGATATAATGCAGCAGTGCAGAGGATCACCATGTAGCATCTTCTTATGGTGGATATATTGCAGCAGTTCAGAGGATCACCATGTAGCATCTTCTTATGGTGGATCTAATGCAGCAGTGCAGAGGATCACCATGTAGCATCTTCTTATGGTGGATCTAATGCAGCAGTGTAGAGGATCACCATGTAGCATCTTCTTATGGTGGATATAATGCAGCAGTGCAGAGGATCACCATGTAGCATCTTCTTATGGTGGATATAATGCAGCACTGCAGAGGATCACCATGTACCATCTTCTTATGGTGGATATAATGCAGCAGTGCAGAGGATGACCATGTACCATCTTCTTATGGTGGATATAATGCAGCAGTGCAGAGGATGACCATGTACCATCTTCTTATGGTGGATATTATGCAGCAGTGCAGAGGATGACCATGTACCATCTTCTTATGGTGGATATTATGCAGCAGTGCAGAGGATCACCATGTAGCATCTTCTTATGGTGGATATAATGCAGCAGTGCAGAGGATCACCATGTACCATCTTCTTATGGTGGATCTAATGCAGCAGTGCAGATGATCACCATGTAGCATCTTCTTATGGTGGATATAATGCAGCAGTGCAGAGGATCACCATGTAGCATCTTCTTATGGTGGATCTAATGCAGCAGTGCAGAGGATCACCATGTACCATCTTCTTATGGTGGATCTAATGCAGCAGTACAGAGGATCACCATGTACCATCTTCTTATGGTGGATATAATGCAGCAGTGCAGATGATCACCATGTACCATCTTCTTATGGTGGATATAATGCAGCAGTGCGGAGGATCACCATGTAGCATCTTCTTATGGTGTATATAATGCAGCAGTGCAGAGGATCACCATGTAGCATCTTCTTATGGTGGATATAATGCAGCAGTGCAGAGGATCACCATGTAGCATCTTCTTATGGTGGATATATTGCAGCAGTTCAGAGGATCACCATGTAGCATCTTCTTATGGTGGATCTAATGCAGCAGTGCAGAGGATCACCATGTAGCATCTTCTTATGGTGGATCTAATGCAGCAGTGTAGAGGATCACCATGTAGCATCTTCTTATGGTGGATCTAATGCAGCAGTGCAGAGGATCACCATGTAGCATCTTCTTATGGTGGATCTAATGCAGCAGTGCAGAGGATCACCATGTAGCATCTTCTTATGGTGGATCTAATGCAGCAGTGTAGAGGATCACCATGTAGCATCTTCTTATGGTGGATCTAATGCAGCAGTGCAGAGGATCACCATGTAGCATCTTCTTATGGTGGATCTAATGCAGCAGTGTAGAGGATCACCATGTAGCATCTTCTTATGGTGGATATAATGCAGCAGTGCAGGTGATCACCATGTACCATCTTCTTATGGTGGATATAATGCAGCAGTGCAGAGGATCACCATGTACCATCTTCTTATGGTGGATATAATGCAGCAGTGCAGAGGATCACCATGTACCATCTTCTTATGGTGGATCTAATGCAGCAGTGCAGAGGATCACCATGTAGCATCTTCTTATGGTGGATATATTGCAGCAGTGCAGAGGATCACCATGTAGCATCTTCTTATGGTGGATATAATGCAGCACTGCAGAGGATCACCATGTACCATCTTCTTATGGTGGATATAATGCAGCAGTGCAGAGGATGACCATGTACCATCTTCTTATGGTGGATATAATGCAGCACTGCAGAGGATCACCATGTACCATCTTCTTATGGTGGATATTATGCAGCAGTGCAGAGGATGACCATGTACCATCTTCTTATGGTGGATATTATGCAGCAGTGCAGAGGATCACCATGTAGCATCTTCTTATGGTGGATATAATGCAGCAGTGCAGAGGATCACCATGTACCATCTTCTTATGGTGTATATAATGCAGCAGTGCAGAGGATTACCATGTAGCATCTTCTTATGGTGGATATAATGCAGCAGTGCAGAGGATCACCATGTAGCATCTTCTTATGGTGGATCTAATGCAGCAGTGCAGAGGATCACCATGTACCATCTTCTTATGGTGGATCTAATGCAGCAGTGCAGAGGATCACCATGTACCATCTTCTTATGGTGGATATATTGCAGCAGTGCAGAGGATCACCATGTAGCATCTTCTTATGGTGGATATAATGCAGCAGTGCAGAGGATCACCATGTACCATCTTCTTATGGTGTATATAATGCAGCAGTGCATAGGATCACCATGTACCATCTTCTTATGGTGGATATAATGCAGCAGTGCAGAGGATCACCATGTACCATCTTCTTATGGTGTATATAATGCAGCAGTGCAGAGGATCACCATGTACCATCTTCTTATGGTGGATCTAATGCAGCAGTGCAGAGGATCACCATGTACCATCTTCTTATGGTGGATATAATGAAGCAGTGCAGAGGATCACCATGTACTATCTTCTTATGGTGTATATAATGCAGCAGTGCAGAGGATCACCATGTACCATCTTCTTATGGTGGATATAATGCAGCAGTGCAGAGGAACACCATGTACCATCTTCTTATGGTGGATCTAATGCAGCAGTGTAGAGGATCACCATGTAGCATCTTCTTATGGTTGATCTAATGCAGCAGTGCAGAGGATCACCATGTACCATCTTCTTATGGTGGATATAATGCAGCAGTGCAGAGGATCACCATGTACCATCTTCTTATGGTGGATATATTGCAGCAGTGCAGAGGATCACCATGTAGCATCTTCTTATGGTGGATCTAATGCAGCAGTGCAGAGGATCACCATGTACCATCTTCTTATGGTGGATCTAATGCAGCAGTGCAGAGGATCACCTTGTACCATCTTCTTATGGTGGATATATTGCAGCAGTGCAGAGGATCACCATGTACCATCTTCTTATGGTGGATATATTGCAGCAGTGCAGAGGATCACCACGTAGCATCTTCTTATGGTGGATCTAATGCAGCAGTGCAGAGGATCACCATGTACCATCTTCTTATGGTGGATATAATGCAGCAGTGCAGATGATCACCATGTACCATCTTCTTATGGTGGATCTAATGCAGCAGTGCAGAGGATCACCATGTACCATCTTCTTATGGTGGATATAATGCAGCAGTGCAGAGGATCACCATGTAGCATCTTCTTATGGTGGATCTAATGCAGCAGTGCAGAGGATCACCATGTACCATCTTCTTATGGTGGATCTAATGCAGCAGTGCAGAGGATCACCATGTAGCATCTTCTTATGGTGGATATAATGCAGCAGTGCAGAGGATCACCATGTAGCATCTTCTTATGGTGGATATAATGCAGCAGTGCAGAGGATCACCATGTAGCATCTTCTTATGGTGGATATAATGCAGCAGTGCAGAGGATCACCATGTACCATCTTCTTATGGTGGATCTAATGCAGCAGTGCAGAGGATCACCATGTACCATCTTCTTATGATGGATATAATGCAGCAGTGCAGAGGATCACCATGTACCATCTTCTTATGGTGGATCTAATGCAGCAGTGCAGAGGATCACCATGTACCATCTTCTTATGGTGTATATAATGCAGCAGTGCAGAGGATCACCATGTACCACCTTCTTATGGTGGATCTAATGCAGCAGTGCAGAGGATCACCATGTACCATCTTATGGTGTATATAATGCAGCAGTGCAGAGGATCACCATGTACCATCTTCTTATGGTGGATCTAATGCAGCAGTGCGGATGATCACCATGTACCATCTTCTTATGGTGGATCTAATGCAGCAGTGCAGAGGATCACCATGTACCATCTTCTTATGGTGGATATAATGCAGCAGTGCAGATGATCACCATGTACCATCTTCTTATGGTGGATATAATGCAGCAGTGCAGAGGATCACCATGTACCATCTTCTTATGGTGGATCTAATGCAGCAGTGCAGAGGATCACCATGTACCATCTTTTTATGGTGGATCTAATGCAGCAGTGCAGAGGATCACCATGTACCATCTTCTTATGGTGGATATAATGCAGCAGTGCAGAAGATCACCATGTACCATCTTTTTATGGTGGATCTAATGCAGCAGTGCAGAGGATCACCATGTACCATCTTCTTATGGTGGATATAATGCAGCAGTGCAGAGGATCACCATGTACCATCTTCTTATGGTGGATCTAATGCAGCAGTGCAGACGATCACCATGTACCATCTTTTTATGGTGGATCTAATGCAGCAGTGCAGAGGAACACCATGTACCATCTTCTTATGGTGGATATAATGCAGCAGTGCAGAGGATCACCATGTAGCATCTTCTTATGGTGGATCTAATGCAGCAGTGCAGATGGTCACCATGTACCATCTTCTTATGGTGGATCTAATGCAGCAGTGCAGAGGATCACCATGTAGCATCTTCTTATGGTGGATATAATGCAGCAGTGCAGATGATCACCATGTACCATCTTCTTATGGTGGATATAATGCAGCAGTGCAGAGGATCACCATGTAGCATCTTCTTATGGTGGATATATTGCAGCAGTGCAGAGGATCACCATGTACCATCTTCTTATGGTGGATCTAATGCAGCAGTGCAGAGGATCACCATGTACCATCTTCTTATGGTGGATATAATGCAGCAGTGCAGAGGATCACCATGTAGCATCTTCTTATGGTGGATATAATGCAGCAGTGCAGAGGATCACCATGTAGCATCTTCTTATGGTGGATCTAATGCAGCAGTGCAGAGAATCACCATGTAGCATCTTCTTATGGTGGATATAATGCAGCAGTGTAGAGGATCACCATGTAGCATCTTCTTATGGTGGATCTAATGCAGCAGTGCAGAGGATCACCATGTAGCATCTTCTTATGGTGGATATATTGCAGCAGTGCAGAGGATCACCATGTAGCATCTTCTTATGGTGGATATAATGCAGCAGTGCAGAGGATCACCATGTACCATCTTCTTATGGTGGATCTAATGCAGCAGTGCAGAGGATCACCATGTAGCATCTTCTTATGGTGGATCTAATGCAGCAGTGTAGAGGATCACCATGTAGCATCTTCTTATGGTGGATATAATGCAGCAGTGCAGGTGATCACCATGTACCATCTTCTTATGGTGGATCTAATGCAGCAGTGTAGAGGATCACCATGTAGCATCTTCTTATGGTGGATCTAATGCAGCAGTGCAGAGGATCACCATGTACCATTTTCTTATGGTGGATCTAATGCAGCAGTGCAGAGGATCACCATGTACCATCTTCTTATGGTGGATATAATGCAGCAGTGCAGAGGATCACCATGTACCATCTTCTTATGGTGGATATAATGCAGCAGTGCAGAGGATCACCATGTAGCATCTTCTTATGGTGGATATATTGCAGCAGTGCAGAGGATCACCATGTAGCATCTTCTTATGGTGGATATATTGCAGCAGTGCAGAGGATCACCATGTAGCATCTTCTTATGGTGGATATAATGCAGCAGTGCAGAGGATCACCATGTACCATCTTCTTATGGTGGATATAATGCAGCAGTGCTGAGGATCACCATGTAGCATCTTCTTATGGTGGATATTATGCAGCAGTGCAGAGGATCACCATGTACCATCTTCTTATGGTGGATATAATGCAGCAGTGCAGAGGATCACCATGTACCATCTTCTTATGGTGGATCTAATGCAGCAGTGCAGAGGATCACCATGTACCATCTTCTTATGGTGGATATAATGCAGCCGTGCAGAGGATGACCATGTACCATCTTCTTATGGTGGATATTATGCAGCCGTGCAGAGGATCACCATGTAGCATCTTCTTATGGTGGATCTAATGCAGCAGTGCGGAGGATCACCATGTAGCATCTTCTTATGGTGGATCTAATGCAGCAGTGCAGAGGATCACCATGTACCATCTTCTTATGGTGGATATTATGCAGCCGTGCAGAGGATCACCATGTAGCATCTTCTTATGGTGGATCTAATGCAGTGCAGATGATCACCATGTACCATCTTCTTATGGTGGATATAATGCAGCAGTGCAGAGGATCACCATGGACCATCTTCTTATGGTGGATATAATGCAGCAGTGCAGAGGATCACCATGTAGCATCTTCTTATGGTGGATCTAATGCAGCAGTGCAGAGGATCACCATGTACCATCTTCTTATGGTGGATATAATGCAGCAGTGCAGATGATCACCATGTACCATCTTCTTATGATGGATATAATGTGCAGAGGTTGCCCGTCACGGCAGGCTGCACGCTCAGTACTTGTGTGGGCTTATAGTGTTGATGTTGGCACACACAGGGAAGGGGTAACACGTGCGTCTGTACAGAGAGCTATTTATCCGTACGAGAGGGATTTCTCCATCCCTAAAACACAGGAATACACCATTTCTTGCGTAGGATTTTTGGGTATGGATTCCAGTTCTCCAGATGGCTGCTTTTGTGCTGGGCATAGTATCATAAGGATGAAAAAACAAAGTGATTAGAAATACTGATAACGAATGAGATGAAGCAGTAATGACTTGTTGTAGTGATTCAGAGGCCAACAGTAGCTTGTGGGCTGCAAACCAGATGGAAACATTAAAACATAGCACTACTTTATTGTAATTTGCATTGCATTGGCTTCATGGGGTTCTCTTAAGAAACTCATTATTTTGTTGAGTATTAATTATGAAAATGTATTGCTGAAGAGTGTTGTGTAGGTACTCTAATTGTACTACAGGCCTTGTGTTTGAAGGCTGGGCTTCCAGGATGTGAAGTGGTCATATTGCTTCTTTAAATGGTTAATTCATTTTGAAAAGTTTGAGTTGACCAAAGTATCAATCAATCAAGAGTCCGCATTCTTTAAGGTTTGAAGTTTCATACAAATTTGAAAGGTTTCCTCTCATTAATATGTCCTTCTGAAGAGTCTCCAGGTTGGGGAGATCTTTTCAAAATTTAGTAAATGGGCTCTGAGTAATTAACCTTGTTCAGCCTTGTTACACCCTATAGTCTGCACATGACTTGTCATGTCTCCCATCCTTGTTGTTCAGTCGTGTCCAACTGTCTTTGACCTAATGGGCTTCAGCAAGCCAGCCACTATCCCTCTGAGCTTCATCAAGTTCATGCTTATTGCTTCAATGACCTCATCTATCCATCTTAACTTCTGCCATCGTCTTCTTCGTGTGTCTTCTCTAGGGAATCCTGTCTTTTCATTATATGGCCAAATTATTTGTGCTTCAGACTCATGATCAAACCTTCCAGTGAACAGTTTGGCTTAATTTCCTGTAGTATTGATTGACTGGATCTTCTTGTTGTCCAATAGACTCTAAGCAGCTAACAGGTCCTTTCCAATGTGTATATCATTCTGTGGAGATGTCTTTTCATAGCTTAGCAAATGAGTTCTAGACTTTATCAGTGTGTCAATGAGTGTGTGCAGAACCCAAGGAGTAATTAGCATGTTTCTGTCCTGTTACTCCCCATGGTCTGTACATGATCCGTCATTTTACCCATCCGAGGCCTAGTCTCGCTCTGGTTTTTATTTTTGTTATTACTTCTCCTGCACGCTGTCTTTGGATTCGCCTGCACTGCGTCATACGCCTTATATTTTTTCGTGTCTCTGGTTGCAAAGGCATCTGCGTCAATGTTGACATATACTCTTGGCATGCGTTATAACTGTGTAACACTAGCGGGCATGCCAGTCTCTGAGCATTATTGATCATCGTTGCCAATTCTGGCTCCTGATTATAGCGCCAGTAACTGACTCTTTGCTCTATTGTTTTGCCCCAAGTAGAATCTTGGTGTTTTCGGATTCCTATTCCCATTACCCTTTGTTACCTTTGCAATAGTTTACTGATATTCCTGACCCCTTGCTTTGGCACTCAACTTCCGGATCTACCAACAGGCTTTTAATGATCAGTTTGTTCCACTCAACATTAGACTATAAACAATTCAGCCAGGATCACAGGCTCTGATTACCAATTATTACCAATAATCACTCATTACATCGATCAATCAGTCTCAGCCTTGGTGGGTGGATTAGAAAGGCTGATTGATAGGTAAAATGGCAAACGTTAATGAAAATACAATTTATTTTTAAATATTGATTTGAAAAAAGTTATCATTAACTATAGTTGTAATGTTACCATATTTGCAACCTCCACCATGTTCCTTTATTCAAACCTCACCATTGTCCAGGTCTGGAGTCCATATGTCCAAAAGGATGTTCATTCAAATGAAAAAGACTGAAATGGTACATGGTCAAAACTGCTTCAGAAAGACGTCTTGACCTTAGTATGTATAGCTTGGAGTAGAGAATGAGATGAGAGTGGCTGGAAAGTATAGAAGAAGTATATATCCTAAAACTATCTGTATTTCAAGAACGAGAAGTCATGATTACAAGCTTAAGAGTGTAAAATGTTTAAGTAATATTCCGGAGTGCTACTTTCCAGAAAGGGTAGTAGATAAATGGTACAGTACCTATCAGAAGTGATCGTTCAAGAATTCAAGCATGCCTGGGATAACAGTATGGCTGTTGGGAGGATTTAGGTAGATAGAATTGACCACTTAAAGGGACACGGCTGATGTCCAAGTTCCACAAATGAAACTGACAAATATAAATAAATATGATTTTGGTTGGTTATTAAAAATTTTGAGTGGATGTGTTTTGAGTTTGAAAATTGTTTATGTTATTCATACATTACCTGAAAAAGTCATTCAACACCCTTAATTATTTTAATGTGACTAATTATATACGATAAAGGGGATGATAAACCACAAGACTAAGACCAGTTGATAGATCTACATATATATATATATATATATATATATATATATATATATATCAGAATATTGCTTAAGTCCTACAACATTAAGGTCTTCTCATTATTCTGTTCCATATGTCTAGATCTACCATTTGGGCATACGCCAATGATTTATCAGCCCCACCGTAAGAGATAATTAATATTGTGTGTAAGTCATTAAGGCAGTGGGAGGACTTTTTCATGTAATTCATGCTTAAAATAACCAACTTTCAAATTAAATTATCCAACATATTCACTATTTAAAAAAATAAAAATAATACCCAATTATAATTAGTAATAATATTTATTTATATGTACCTTTTAGTTGTGCAATACTTTCACCTTTGCTAGAGCACAGTCTTAGAGCTCCTCAACATTTCACAGACCACATTTTAAGGCTTAGTTAACTAAATCCTAGATGAAAATGTCTCCCTTAGTTATTAGATTGCATCGCCATACACTTACACACATCTCTTCTTGCTTGGCTGGTTTAATTAAAGCAAATCAGTTTCTATCAATTACCTTTAATGTTAAATGTAGCAATAATTACTATTGATTAACTGTAATATGTGGACAAGTCAATAGACAAACATTATACAGTGGATTGGAATTTCAAGGCGAACAATAAATAGGATGACAAAATAGGATTTGTGTAAAATGGCACTTTTGCAATCACATATAATAGTTGTCGAACTGCGAGTTGTCGTCACGCTTGCGAGCCTTGCGAAGCAAGGCGAGCCGTTGCCGCATAGAAGTTTTCCGAGCTCGGAGCACTCATCCTGCTAGCCGAGCAGTTGAGTCGTTGAAAATCACGCAGGACTTAGCCTGCAAGCTGTTGAGGAACGCGGGACTTATAAAAAAAATATTCCGTCTTAGGAATATCGGGGGCAAAAAAACGACCTCGCAAAAAATACGACTTTAACGGCCAAACCGCGGAAATTAATTAAAAATAATTTAAAAAAACACTCACACACAGCATGGGAGGAACGCCAGAACTCCTGGGAGTGAGGTTGCACGCAAATTTAAGCCAAACTTGCTTAGTTTCGGCACCCGAAAATCTGCTTAGCGAGAAAAAAATGGCGTCCGAAAAAATGGAAACGTATGCCGCACGACTTAGGCTGCAATGAGCGCCAAAGGCACTGATTGCAGCCAGGTGCGCAGCACTATCAAACGCGTAAATGTAAAAACCAGCCCCCCCCAAAAAATCATGTACAAAAAAATTACAACACACATACAGCACAGGGGAAGATACAGGAAGCCTGGGTGAGGTTGCAAACGAATTGGACCCATATTTTGCATTTTTCTGCACTCTAAAATCGCCTAAGCGAGGAAAAAAATGGGGGACAAAAAATGTAAAATTTCAGGCTCGCAGAACTTACAGAATACACGACACCGAAGACAGTAACACTTACACCAACAACGGCAGGCGCGCAGGACTTAATACATGGCCCAGCCTCGCAAACAGCATGGCTAGCCTTACAGTTTTAAACCCGTCATTTTTGATGGGCAATTTTCTAGTGTTTTTGTAATGTGTAATCAGTGACAGAGTAAGTTAACAAATTCTATAGTAAATGGAAATGGAGTTGCAGCTATTTCTAACATTTGTGTTGTGCTATGGAATATATATATATTATTTTGTTGGTTGTGGGTTACATTTCTGTCAAACCTGCAGGGTTGTGTTGTCTGCCATACCATGATAGGGAATGTTTCTGTGTTTTTCACTGTAATAAAAATTGCAGCAGAGAACAGTCTCAATACGTGCATCACTTATGAAATATATTTTCTCTAAGTTTTATTTGTGCTGCATTAAAAACATAGACTATATGTGTGTTTATTTCTATAAAACGGACAGAACAAAGAATTTGGATACAAGTTAGGGAGCTTGTTTGGGAAGAATATTTCATTGTAAATGCTCCTCCATGGTGTGAAAGAGCTCAATATTGTATGTTATAATATATATTATATATTTATATGTTATATCTTATCTATTTTTTTAATTGCACTAATAACCGCTATAACATCTTAAGTTCTAGATATTTGTTTGTATACAGTCTATTCTGCCCACTGGCTGTTGTGTTAGTAATAAGCAGAGTGATGCATGGTGTGTGAGGCTCTATGGGCAAGGCTATGATTGACAACACAGCTTTCCCCCAGTGGTATGAGATTAGAGTTTGGTGGCTTGCCACTTTTATTTGGCTGAGATATTGTTAAAACCTGAAGGACCACAATGTTCCCTTCAAACTGGAAATATAAGCAGTCTGATAAAAACCTTATTATTGACTTCAATGGGGGATGCACCCCTGCACTGTGATTGGTTGTATGAATGAAGCAGGAGCAAGCCCCTTTGTCTCAGACATGGGCAGGCTGTGGGCAGTCTTTCACATGTATAAACACATTTTATTTTAGCGGATTTATGTGAAAAATGTATGTATTTCAAAAACTCATGGAATATCTCAACATGCTTTTAGGAGATCTTTATAGTAATGTGGTCCAAACTGTGGCCCTTAATAGATGTGACAGTCAAACTGTTCTGCCAATAGATATTTGTATACTCTGTGCACTTCCTCAAGTTTCAATTCTGAGCAGGAAATACATTTTTTTAACTTATTTTAGACATCCAAATGTGAACACAAATGTAGTATTAATTTACTGCACTAATTCTTACAGATATTATTTAATAAATATTACTTGTTGACTTAAATAAGGGTTGCGAAGGTAAGAAGTGCGTATAAGCTTAGGTTTTTTTTCTGCCTAAAATCAAACAAATAGTTCCTTTATGATTCTGCCCTCTGCAGCTAAAGCAGGCACAGACTCTGTAGGGCTGGGTGTGCAGTGTAGTCCTAGCCTATCAGGGACCACGTCTCAGCAGCATGTTGCTGAGAGATGGTCACGGATTGGTAAGCATGATGCATTGTACTACAGTGGGCAGACTCATACAGGGACTGTTTGTTTTATTTTAGGCAGGAAATACATAGCTTATCACCATTTCTTAAAAAAATGAAGAACATAAAAGTAAATAAATACAAAGGGATATTATATACTTAGAAAAGTCCCGGAAACCTCCATATCCATTTAAGTGTCATAGATATAAAAAGGGAGGGTATTGCTCGTTGGCGATCCGGTGAGCCAACAAGATCGATGCAGAGCAGTGGTCATTGTGTGTGTGTGTATATATAATATATATATATATATATATATATATATATATATATATATATATATATAAATAAATATACTCACTGTGCCTTAGGGAGTTCAGCTGCACCTCACTGACGAGGCCCATAGAGGCCGAAACGCGTCTGTGGTTTGCTGTTTCTCCTGTTCAGGGTAGAATTGCCTGGTATTTCAGGGCTGGACCACTCTAGTGAGTGGGTCCAGGTTGATATACTACAAGATATTTCTCCCTGTGAAGGGCACAAGTCGCTAAAAGAGGTTGCTCTGAGTGGGTTATCATGTCCATAGATCTAACCTATTAAGGTTAGTTCGTTCTCTGATGAGCACCTCTGACTTATTTTATATATATATATATATATATATATATATATATATAAATAAGTTTAAAAACATATTTCTTGCTCCAGTTTCTCTGAAATAAAGTTGTTACACTGCACACACACACACACATATATATATATTAAATAAATAGTACATTTGTGTTCACATTTGAATGTCTGCTTACAATTGCAAGAAATATAGTTATTCCACTGCATTCTGGGAATCTGGGCAGGGACATGCAAATGTGCCCACAAAGGCTTTATTCTTGTAATTCATTACCATTTCAAACATGGCTTCCTTTAAGAATATGCACAGCTTTAAGCAAAGCTCAGCATGGATTATATACAAGCAGGAAACCTATATATAAGTTGGTCGGTTCCCCTGAATGAATTGTATTTTAGGAGTCGTTCGATGCAGCATTTTTAATTAAAATCAAAAAAATATGTGCATTGAAATGCAAATTAAAATGGTTAAAATCTATTTTTCTCTTCCTGTCATGGGTAATTATTCGTTATTCAGTAAATATCAGCGTGTCGTGTAGTATTAGCAGCTGTCTAGAGCGCGGCTTCCCCGGATTTTCGCGTTACTCACCTCAGTACAATGCCTCACCCACTCACATCATGTCAATGTCTCGTCACCAGCCTCGGCGCTCACATATAAGTGTCTGTACTCTGTATATTATATGTGCCAAGCTCCTGTGTGTGGGAACAGAACGCCGACGTATGCAGGGTGCACTTACTACTGATTAGTAAGAATGATTTACATAAATACGTTAATTTATTTTTCTATGTGTCACAACCATAATCCAGTCCATGTAAGGTTAGAGGGACTCCATCACACCCAAATCAGGGGGTTTATCCAAGTTTATCCATTTTGCTGCATTTATATGCAAATCTGTGACTCGTACATATTAATTAACTACTTTGTTGTGCTGATTTGCTTGTCTGCCTATGTAGAGGCCAAAATAAAGACCTGCAATGTTATCTGGCAGTTAAACCCCCTCTCCCATCCTTAAGCACTCTGAGCCGCACATTAGCATACACGAGCAACAAAATGAATTCCTAATATTTCAGAAATGATGTACTATAGAGAAAACTGCTAGTACAATGTAGAGCCAGTAATTAATGCTCTTTTGGGGCGACAGAGTTGATGTAACTGGCTTAAAGGGCACAGAGGATGTTCTACTTACTGTATTGTTTCTATCTATAGGTTATAACCAGCAATGTTTACCTGTCCGTCTTTCTGATCTACACACTAAGGACAGAAAGATAATTGCCAGTAATTACTGATTAACCCTGGATCTTGTATTCTATTATCTTAAAGCCAAGCGAAAAAGAAAAGACTAGGCAGACTCCAGGGAGTAATTTATCAAATGAATGTAGGTACGCCCTAAATACCCTGAGCATGCCCAGCCTTTTGAATATGACTTAGCCTGAAGACACGATAACATCTCTTTTCAGTTCTGTTAAAAGCCTCTACAAAGAGACATTTGATAATAGGCCTGAATAAAGAGCAGTCCCCAGTAGAATAATCCTGCCCTCAAGCTACAGGCAGACTAGTTGTCTTAAATAGAAGCTTCCATATTATTAATTTATTTGTAGAAATGCTTTTATGCTCATGGTTATGTATAGCTGCTAATGTTGTTAATTTGTTAATTCACAGTTGTGACGTTTTTCTCAAACTGCATCAACGCTTTAGAGGGACGCTGTCACTCCTAAATCAAGTTTGTGTTTTAGGTTATTCTTAAAGAGCATGAAAAACTGGCTTTATGTTGTATTATCCATTTTTTTTATAAAGTGAAATGATCCTGGGAAATTCCATGTTGTTGCTATATATATATATATATATATATATATATATATATATATATATATATATATATATCTGCTTGTCTACCTCTGTAATGTTATCTTGCATTTAGACCCTCTCCCATCCTTATGAAACACTTTGAGCCACAAATTATAATAAAGACGTTGCAAAATAGATTCTAAATATTTTAGTAATGATTTACTGTAGAGAAAAACTGATAGTACAATGTATAGCCAGCTTTTATTGCTCTTTAACCTGTTGGGGACACAAGGTCTCTTTTTAAGGCATTTGATCCTGTTCCGCACCTTTTTCCTTAACCTCTCTGGTATTGGAGTAGTGGAACAACTTCCTATATGTTATGTACAGCATCTCCTAAGTATAGTTTATATGTTCATAAAAGTTTAAGAATTCAATGCAATGGTTTAAACTCAAAGACAAGACCCTCCATTCTTTTTGCATTGTGTTAATATTGTTTTTGCCGTGTACTTAACCCCTGTCAATGCTACATAATATGTTGGCTCATTACAAATAATGATAATAATGATAATAATATGTTACAATGGCCCCATAACATTTCTAATGTATGATTTAAACGAAATAAACTACAGACCCCACAGATAATGGTCTGGGACATGAACTTGTGGAGTGACCAAGTGGTGGATGGTGGAAGATGGTGACTTCTGCCATAAAATGAATAGACATTTGCTTTTGGGGAGCAAAGCTATGGCAAGTCTGGACAAGCTATCTACAACAGCCCTCATAGTTAGAACTCTGGTATTCGTAGTAGTAACATAGGAATGTGAGGTCTGCACCATAAAAGTGGCTGAGCGGCTTCATATTGAAGCTTTTGCATTTTGTGTTGGAGAAAACTGATGGACTGCAACAGGATCCTATCAAACAATACTACAGGAATTGAAGCCAAACTGTTCACTGGTTGGTTCAATCATGAGGTCAATGCTCAAATATCTTAGCGATATTATGAGAAGACAGGAAACCCTAGAGAAGACTGGGAAAGACTGAAGGAACAAGAAGGAGTTGTCAGAGGCGCAGATGGATATATAAAGTCACTGAAGCAATGAACATGAGCTTGAGAGATGAGCGTGGCGTGCTGCGGTCCATAGCGTCCAGACACAACTAAAAGCAGAATATGCAGACTCCGTTTCCAGACTACTTCTATTATTATCATGCTTTATTTGTGGCTATAGACCCTTTAGCCACGAGGTCGCCCGAGCGAGCCGGCCCTGTTGGATTTCCT
>CM050166.1:15554938-15557438 GCA_027410445.1 Discoglossus pictus
CCATCCACCTGAACAGAAACACTGACCAACTGACCGTTCCATTCAACTTGGTTTCTTTTTCCTCTAGACCTAGAGCCTCGCACATTCACCACTCTTTTGCCTCTGGCCTCATCTAACTTGCTGTCCAACCTACCCTGTCCTCATCCACCCATGTATGATTTGTGTTACATTCCCATTTCAGCTTCTACCTTTTCAACCACCAAGGCACAATGGCCATTCGGTCAGGTTGGCGCAGAGTACACGTCATTGTAGCTGTACACCAAGTCATAGAGGGGAAGACGATGTATAAAGGGTGGGCATGGTGGGAAGTTGGTGATTTTTTTCTCCAACTACAGTGGTTCTTTGCAACCACCATAATGGTTCCTTGTCTGGCTTTATCCTCAGTAATTCCTATTTTAGCTTCTGTCTCCCACCAAAGCATGATGACTATTTTGTCATGTCATAGCAGGGAAGACTATTTTATCCGGATGCGCATGGTGGAGGGTTGGTGAAGTTTTTCTCAAACTACAGTTGTTCTTTCCAGCCGCCATAATGGTTCCTTGTCTGGCTTTATCCTCCGTAATTCCTATTTTAGCTTCTATCTCCCACCAAAGCATGATGACTATTTTGTCATGTCATAACAGGGAAGACTATTTTATCCGGATGCGCACAGTGGAGGGTTGGTGAAGTTTTTCTCAAACTACAGTTGTTCTTTCCAGCCGCCATCACTTCTCCTTACCTGGCTCCTCTGTAATTCCCCATTTCAGATCCTGCCCCCCCCCCCCTACCAAAGGACGATGACTATTCTGTCATGTTGGCGCCGAGTCCACGTTTCATTGTAGCTGTACAGAGCATGGCGGGGTCACGTTTACATCAGTTGTCCCTATCTTTGAACAATGCTGGTTATTATGTTAGATTTTTCCATCAGAGCACAAAGTACTGATTGGGTTATTTGTGTGAATCTGTCATCCTGTTTTACCCGGATCATCTTGTCCTGTAACGTGTCCTCACCTCCTGTCATCCAGCCAGATGCATTCATTACATTTTTGCTATTGAAGCGCCGGTGATGAGAATTCTTGAGCAGCCACAATAAAAGGAGCTTTATTTTGCCTTTAAAGCTTTGTTACGCGGCGTACGGCATGAATGATAATGACAAACCTTGCTCCAGTTCTATCCTTATTTGGAGTGTAATATCCTGAAGGGACGGGACGGATATTTATATGTAGGTCTGGGTCAGCGAGGGTCTGATTGGAAGAGATTTGGGAATTAAACTACATTTTTATATGCTTATTAAAAGAAAATGAGTAGATTTAGCCGCCTGCTCTATCACATTATTGCACTCATAAAAAGGCTAGGTATGCTTGTGTTGAACGAGCAATCGTCCCGTAATGCCGCAGCTCTGTAGCGTTTGCATTTTATTATTTATTTTATTATTGTTGGTGTAAATTGTTATAAATGATTATTGTTCTCACTTTGAGTGGCCACAACCTCGCTAAGCCTTGTCTACCACAGCATTTTATGTTGTATTATTAGCTATATCATATCCTTATTATATACTCATTTTGCCACCTGCAGTTTCACCTTTTCATGGCCTCACTTGCTGTCTTTTTTAGCTGATTTTCTATGACATGTTCCCTAAAACGGTCTGTGCCATACCTAGAGGGATAAGGGAGGTTCCTGGGTGTTAATAGGTATATAATATCCCTATTCACTGACATGTACTTTATTTTATTAAGAAGTGATAAGCTCTGTTTGTACTGCCTAAAATCAAACAAACAGTCTCCGTATGGGTCTGCCCGCATACACCCCCTGTAGGGCTGGATGTGCAGTGTAGTGTCCTAGCCAATCAGGGTCACGTCTCAGCAGCATGTTTCTTAGGTGGTCACTGATTGGTTAGTATGAGACACAGCACACCCAGTAGTAAAGTCTGTATCTGCATCCACTGCTGTGGGTAGACCCATACAGGGACTATTTGTAGCAGTTATATTACCATATATACCTAGTTAGCATACATATAAATGTATTTCAAGAATGCTAGCCAGTTATTAGAGCTCCTTTCAATTAAATCAAATACTATTATATGCAATTATTTTTTACTGTGAGCAATTATTTTCTTGTTTGAGCTGTTTTCTCAGCTAATAAGCTTTCCGTTGGGCCTGTTCACCTGTTGTTTAATTGTCAGATTTCCGTTATATCTCTGCATTATGCACATGGCTGTGACTGTTACAACTTCATTAAATTGTCTTTCTATAATTGCATGTAAATATCAAGCAGAATGATTAATGCTGTGCCATCTCTAGACCACTGTATATACCTTTTTATTTGTAAAATTAGAAAAATAAATCCATTTTCTGGTAATTCTATTGAAAAGCCAACAGAGCAGAAAACCATGTGCTTATGCAGCAGTTCTGTGGCCAAAGAGCTCCTCATTTAGTTTCCCCTCGCTTATCTGCGCTCTCGCCCTTATCTGCAAAATGCACAAATCACATTTACTTGCAAAGGCTCTGCGGCTCTCCCCGGT
>CM050166.1:15562438-15663556 GCA_027410445.1 Discoglossus pictus
AATATACATATGTGAGACTTGGACTATAGAGAAGGCTGAGCGACGTCAAACTGATGCCTTTGAATTGTGGCGTTGGATAAAACTGCTTAGAGTCCGTTGGACTGCAAGAAGATCCAATCCATCAATATTATAGGGAATGAAGCCAAACTGTACAATGGAAGGTGTTATCTTGAGGCTGAAGCTTAAATATTTTGCTTATATCATGATATTGCCTAGAAAAGACTGATATGGGGAAAGATTGAAAGCACACAAAGAAGGGGACGGCAGAGATATAGATGGAGCTTAGATGGGCAGTGGTTGACAGATGTGCTGCAGTCTATTGGTTCACGGAGAATCGGACATGACTGAACAACAAATCATAATGGGACTCCCCAAGGAGAACAATTATGAAATGTCTTTCTGACTTAAAGGGACTGTTGCTCCCATCAGGAAGTTGATTTCATTATAAATGTATTTACAGTACCCTGTACGGTGGGGGCTTCAATCTCTTGGACCCTTCATAAGCTAAATTCTATTGTGGTAAATAGTTAGGAACCCGCCCCGCACTGATGAGATCCATTTAAGATTGGATCGTCTGTCTGTGGATAGGTCTCCTATCTCATGCATAACCCATCCTATTCTATGCTTCAAAGCTGTGCAATATAGCAGACATATGATTTAAAGGAGCCATGTATACCGTGGTAATGAGGACTCATTTGCATGTACCCGCCCAGTTTCCCAGAGTACAGTGCAATAACTACTTCTCTGGTTCTCGAACAGGAAATATGTTTTTTAACTTACACTAGTGCTATTTATTTATTATGATTCAGAAATGATTTCCATTGCAGAGGATACAAATACAAGCTATCACTGGATGTTGTCTGTACATCGCTCCTCGCCCGCTTATATCCCTTTAAACACTTGCTCCGAGATCCTTCTCTTTCCAGCCCTGATTGAATAATGTAGATGTATAATTTGTTGTTGGACAACCACTCTGATCTATTTAACAACGACCATTGAGAGCATCACCAGTCTCCATGCTGTACTTCTGTATAATTAACCTCTCCAGCCTGGAAGGGAAGTCACACAGGGTGTACTAATAATTACAATAATGAAATGTCTTTTGACTCTTGTTTATTAAATGAAAGGAAGTTGCTGAACAATGTGAAATTCCTTATCTTATTTATTTTTAATGAGGCTTCCAGCATTTAATTCAACGAAGCACTGAATAAACAGCATTTGGGGATCCTACCAGGCTGGAATCTGTTCCATGACAAGGCTAGTGGATTATTTACTGCCTCGTCCTTTTTCTTAGGTCTTGATTAAAGTGATGTTACTAGGTATATAATATACTTATGGATCTATTTACTTTTATGTACTTTATTTTATTAATATAAAGCTCTGATTTTTACTGCCTAAAATCAAATATTCCCTGCCCACTGCAGCATATGTAGACTCTGACTCTGTAGTGTTGACTATGCTGCTGAGACGTGGTCCCTGATAGGCTAGAACACTACACTGCACATCCAGCCCTTCAGAGTTTGTGTCTGCATACACTGCAGTGGGCAGACCCAAACAGAGTTACATTGCCATTTACCATAACCATTTTGGCTGCCTTTCCAATAGAAGACAATTAATTTAGGTTTAGTTAGGTAAAGCAAGTTTAATCTAGACAGAAAAGGCCACTGCAGCCATTTTCTGTTATGTATTTAGAAAAACATGTTGTTTTCCCCCATGAAAAATAACTAGCAGATATTAACAGTTATTAATAAAATTTGTACGCAATAACTCACAGTCCCTGCTAATTGTGTTTTTAATTGGACTGCCGTTAAGACATCCATAAGGTTCACTGTCTCTGTTTCCTGTAATTTATCAGGAGGAAACAATCCCACATTGTATATATTTAGGGTACCACTAATGCTCATGTGTTTCTTTGCTGTGAATATGCTATTAAAAACAATTTGCAGTTTTAAATAAATAAAATATACAATTTCTTCTTGGCTTTTAAGCTGTCAGTTTTCCCCTCAATCAGAGTTATATATCTCCTCCTACCTGTGTCTATCAGTGGCTTAGTCCAGTACACAGGCAGAGCTGGCTATCATGGAGCTTGGAAACAAGCTGGGCTGATGTCACTGGCTCCGCCCCACTGCCTATACAGAGGAAACAGCTCTATTGTAACATGTTTGCATTTGCCCCATAGGCCCCTCCCAGTGACTGTGCATGAACCATCATAGCCCCACCCCCTTTTACTTTATTTTTTACTTTATTTTTAATCCAACAAACAGGAAGCGCTGGTCACTCCAGTGATATTTTTTTTTATACTTTATACTATTTTTAAGTCTATACAAAGGAACATTGAAGTACAGTGGTCATTTATTGTAATTATTTCTACATTGTTTTGCATACAAAAAAACATGAACACAATCTGCTAGAAATATGTGCACTGCCTCTAATTATCTTATTTATTCTTTCTCAAAACATTTTGTGCATTATCAACTATATACCAGAATATTGTTATGAATTTTAATGTATCTCTATGAGGACTATGAATGTAATAATGCATACTTTAGTTTGTTTCATCTCCAGTTAAACATGTTATTTAAATAATCCTAATTTATTTTTCTGCATTGAATATGTCTATGTCTGTAAAAATGCAGATTTTTTTTAAACCTCTATTCACAGACATCTCAGAGCCTGTTATCCTTGTCCTGTAATTACAACTTTGTTTCCCATCGCTATCTTGTAACCACATATTCGGGTAATTTTCCCAAAATTAATCTGAGGTTTTTATTCCATATGGGAAGTCCAAGACAACGTCACCTCTTATGCAATTACACAATGGTACCTCAGAATAAGGGGTCTTACAGAACATATCACATTCATTCCAGGTAGATAAATACTAATGATTAATGAACAATATGCCACGCTAAGAAGTATTAGGGATTGTTATTTTAATTGGAAGCTGCCTTAATGCTTTTTTACTTGTCATGGACACAGGAAAATATTCTGATATATTGTATAAACCAAGTTTTCACTAGTTATAAATTATAGTCAGAAGGAAGCTAGGTTCAAATATTTGCTCAACCGTCAAGTTCTCTTTTACATTTAGATCATAGTGTTAGAATCCCAGCCAATCACTGAATGTATCCAGGGATGTATTTCTTCATATTGCATGTTAATTGGCTGAGAAGCTTGTCAAGAGGGTGTTTGCGGGCTACAGATTCCCATCCCCTGAGCTCAAATACAGAAGCTATTGTTGTGTAACGTTCATGTCAGTGGCAGAAGGGGCAACATAGGAGTTACTTTGTCTTCTAGGACTTTACAAGGACAGGATAAGGATCCAGTGGTTTGGGATTAAGAGAGGAAGCCTGGACATATTACTAGTGGGCCTAGGCAGAGCAGTAGGCAGCTGAAAGTTGCCATGGCAATCTGCAACACCACAGTTTTTATTGGCTAGAATCCTGAGTGAAAGGCAGCCGTCACAAGGTCAATATTGTAAAATATATATTTTTTTCTCTGTTAATTCACAAGTTTCGTTATGTTTGTTATGCTGAGCTTTTTGCATGGGGAAACGTTACAAAGACCATTTAACGTTGCTTCACCCTATATGTGCACAAAATACCCCTTCACATCACCTTCCCTCTGAGCCACAGGTGTCTCCCTAGACATCAGGTAGACCAATGAGAAAGCTTTACAGGCTTTCAACTTTAATGACCACTCCTCCTCCCTTCTCATTCCCTCCCTCCCTCCTCATTCCCTCCCTCCCTCCTCATTCCCTCCCTCCCTCCTCATTCCCTCCCTCCCTCCTCATTCCACACCCTCCCTCCTTCCTCATTCCACACCCTCCCTCCTTCCTCATTCCACACCCTCCCTCCTTCCTCATTCCACACCCTCCCTCCTTCCTCATTCCACACCCTCCCTCCTTCCTCATTCCACACCCTCCCTCCCTCCTCATTCCACACCCTCCCTCCCTCCTCATTCCCTCCCCTCCCTCCCTCCTCATTCCCTCCCCTCCCTCCTCATTCCCTCCCCTCCCTCCTCATTCCCTCCCCTCCCTCCTCATTCCCTCCCCTCCCTCCCTCCTCATTCCCTCCCCTCCCTCCTTCCTCATTCCCTCCCCTCCCTCCTCATTCCCTCCCCTCCCTCCCTCCTCATTCCCTTCCCTTCCTTCCCTCCTCATTCCCTTCCCTCCCTCCTCATTCTCTCCCCTCCCTCCTCATTCTATTCCCTCCCTCTCTCCTCATTCCATTCCCTCCCTCTCTCCTCATTCAATTCCCTCCTCATTCCATTCCCTCCCTCCTCATTCCATTCCCTCCCTCCCTCCTCATTCGCCTCCCTCCTCATTCCCTCCTCTCCCTCCCTCCTCATTCCCTCCCCTCCCTCCTCATTCCCTCCCCTCCCTCCCTCCTCATTCCCTTCCCTCCCTCCTCATTCCCTTCCCTTCCTTCCCTTCCCTTCCTTCCCTCCTCATTCCCTTCCCTCCCTCCTCATTCTCTCCCCTCCCTCCTCATTCCATTCCCTCCCTCTCTCCTAATTCCATTCCCTCCCCCTCTCCTCATTCAATTCCCTCCTCATTCCATTCCCTCCCTCCTCATTCCATTCCCTCCCTCCCTCCTCTTTCCCTCCCTCATTCCCTTCCCTCCCTCCCTCCTCATTCCCTTCCCTCCCTCCCTCCTCATTCCTTTCCCTCCCTCCCTCCTCATTCCTTTCCCTCCCTCCTCATTCTTTTCCCTCCCTCCCTCCTTTCTCCTCCCTCCTTTCTCCTCCCTCCTTTCTCCTCCCTCCTTTCTCCTCCCTCCTTTCTCCTCCCTCCTTTCTCCTCCCTCCTTTCTCCTCCCTCCTTTCTCCTTCCTCCTTTCTTCCCACATTCTTCCTCCACCTTCCTTCTCCTCTCTCCTTCCTTCTTCCCCCTCCCTCCCCCTTCCTGTTCCACCTCTGCTCATCCAGGGAGAGATTGGAATCCTGGACTGTTGGAGGGCCTCATTGGACTGAGTTGCCCACTACAGCACCAGGATCCTGCAAAGGCTTCAACATATTTGCTTTTCTGATTACAATCTGGCTGTGTTCCATGTTCCTGATTAATTTTGCTCTTAGGATTTAAGTTTTCAAACATACATTTTTTTTCATTGCACAGTGTTCTTTGAAATACAAATTTCTGTGAGGTGGCTCCGATGTGTCTCTGAGCGTCTCTTCTGTGACTCTGCAATCTCTTGTAACAGTCACCTGCACCTCTCACAGCTGTACCTGTCGCCCAGGAGTCTCGTGCCGCAGTCATTAGCCGTCCAGTTTACATGTTTAGTTTCAGTATCGGAGTATCAGGAGTTCTCAGTGCACTGTAAGACACCCACATAAAGGGAACCTCTCATCCCCTTATTATAAAAGTGTATAGTAAGTACCCTGCTGAGATTTTAAGAACACTGATTTTGGAAATGTCTCTAATATTTATTTCTATAATATGTTTACCTTACTAAAATCCACACAATTTCCTATTTTGATCATGGTGGGGAAAAATAATAATAACAAAATATATATATATTTTATATATTAAATAGTACATTTGTTTTCACATTTTGAATGTCTAAAACAAGTTAAAAAAAAACTTGTTTTATGCCCAGAATTCCGAGAAATAGTTATTAAACTGCATTCTGGGAACCTTGGCAAGGACATGCAAATGTGTCCCAAAGGCTTCGCTCTTGCAATCTATAACCATATCAAACATGGCTTCCCTTAAGCATATGAACGCAGTATCGAACAACTTTGAGCAATGCTAGGGTTGGATTATACACAAGCTAGGAATCTTATCCACGTACAGCTGTTTCAAGCTTACTGCCTATCATCAGCATGGAGCGGGATCTCAGCCTGTAGGTAGTTCACCACAACAATCATTTAATATATGGTGGGCAAAAGAGCGATGGAAGCCTCCACCGTACAGTAAATAAATAGTACATCTCTGTTTACATTTGAATGTCTAAAACAAGTTAAAAAACCTGCTTCCAGCTCAGAATTCCGAGAAAAACAGTTATTACACTGCATTCTGGGAAGCTGAACTCTTCAATCCATAACCATTTTCAAATGTGGCTTCCTTTAAGCTTATGCCAGCTGTATTACATAGCTTTAAAACACACACACACTAATAACTTTCCCGTCATATGTGACTGTATTATAGAATATTATGTTGAATTGTCTGTGCTGTCTCTCCGTCTCTCTCCTTGTGCCCTCTGTCGGGACGCGTATTTACAGACAATTTTGAGTGTGACATCTGATGAAAATTAGAAAGCTCATTACAGGCATTTCCTGTTTTTTTCCCGCCAGCAGAGTCTTGCTGCGGCCAGTAGGTGCCGCAATGGTTGTGCGCCAAGCCTTTTTTCAATGGTTAGGCTTAGTGTTACCCTGAACCCTTACCCCTAAACTAACCCTAACTCTATGAATGCCCCTGCTGGCGGGGGGCATAAGATTAAAGTTCTCTCATTAGTTTTCAAGAGCAAACCCTCCTGACAAATTATAATTGGGACATAAAAAAAAATGGAAGCTGTCAGTAAGCAATAAATGCAAATAAAAGTTAAAAATGTAATGATTGGATTTATGTATTTATTTATACTTCTTTCCAGAAACATTGTGGCCAATATTGAGCTTAATTATTGAAGAGACTATGTAGGAGGAATGTTACCACAGTGATCCTTTAAAGGTTTCTCAACCTCCAGCTCTACTTTGTTAAAGGGATTTGGAAGATTTCTGGACGTTACTAGGTATACAATAACTATTTATTTTATATATGCAGACACAGACACAGCATCTTCAGTGTAGTGTTCTAGGCTATTCGGGACAACATCTCAGCGAGACACCACACCACTGGTACTACAGACTCTGTGTCTGCATATGCTGCAGTGGGCAGACCCGGACAGGGACTATCGTTATTTGAATTTAGGCAGTGCAATCAGAGCTTATAATCGCTTCTTAATAAAATAAAGTACATAAAAGTAAATAGATACACAGGGATATTTTATACCTAGCAACATCCAGAGACCTTACATATCCCTTTAAATGTCATGATCTAATTTTTTAAAACCTTATTACTTATGTGTACATCTCATGAAGTATGTCCTTTCTGGATCCTCAATGAAGCTGTGAGCTATACCACGTAGGGTCACCAAAGATGAGCAGGCCATAGCAAACAGAACCACTGGAGAAGGACTGGCAACCCACACCAGTATTTTTACCAAGACAGCCTTATGGACTAGCACGACGAGACACAAGATGTGCCTGGCGTATTGCAGTCCATAGATTCATAGAGAGTCGGACACGACTGAGCAACAATAAAAATAATACTTCCAATTGGTTGGTTTGACAGTAAAGTTTTTTCACCAGTTCTGCCGCAGTTCTGTCCCGGTGACCTTGACTATAACTTCCTGGAGCTAGTCTGTAACGGGGAGATGATTCCTTACCTGCGCGCTGTGCTCGGGTGGCAGGACCGCTGTAAATCCTGCTTCCATGTTCCTTCCAGCAGCTGAAATACATCCCACAGCCCGTGATATGATTTAAGTGTCGTGTCAAGTGCCTGATTATTAGCTGTCGTTTGAAGTTTGTGTTAGAAGAGATAAGCTTTGGCTATTACTTTTTTTTCTTTTGATCTGGGTCTAGCAGCACTAATTTTTTTTTTCTTGCTTTTCTACAATCTTTATGTCTGCAAAATGTAATATAGTTACCCCATAAGCGAAGCCTAAACTTACTCCCAATACCAATGTAATCCCGACTTAATGGCAGCCTTTAGGCCATAAATAGACCCGCACATTGACGCAGTATTGTAGTGACAGGGATAATATTTTTACAACATTAAATATAACTGTCCATTCCCAGCAACCTTGAAATCAACATTTTGTAAACCATAAAACCAAATAAAAAAGTATAATTTAAATAAATGCATATTTTTTATTAACACTTTATCAAGAAATATTGAAGTCTTAATAATATTCATGTTATATAATATTCGCCATTTTGTGCATTAAGGGGATTTTAATGATCAATGGATAATTCAAATATCAGTTTATTCTTGTTAGAGCATTATAGCGGTCCTTTAAATGGAATATGGTAGTTTTTTCAAGAACAAATTGTGCTGTTCATTTTGTACTTAAAGTAATACTTCTTCAGATTGATTTGGCATGAATGTTTGTGTATATGTGTGTGTATATATTTATATATATATATATATATATATATATATATAT
Organism: Discoglossus pictus; assembly: GCA_027410445.1. Taxonomy (NCBI): domain Eukaryota; kingdom Metazoa; phylum Chordata; class Amphibia; order Anura; family Alytidae; genus Discoglossus; species Discoglossus pictus. The sequence goes on from CM050166.1 coordinate 15,570,640, forward strand.
ATATATATATATATATATATATATATATATATATATATATATGTGTGTGTGTGTATATGTATGTATGTGTGTGTGTATATAATACAACAGGTATAGCCAACACTTTTCGTTTCAGTGTTTTACACTATATATTCAATAAAATCAACTTTTAGAAACAGGAACTTTATTATAATCTTTTTTTAAAAAGGAATTATCTTTACTCCACAAAAAGGTGCTTAATACATTCCAGATTGGACAATGCAAATCCAAATGAAGAAAAATCTATGTCGCAACATCCTTGTGTCAAATTTCAGAGACCTCCTGTCTTAAGGGCTATAGTGTGCCCCACAAGCTGGCTAATTGCCCTACAATAAAAGTGTTCCTTTCCCAAAAATTAGGATGAACCTACACAGACATTCAATAAGAAAGCATAATGAAAACCATTATTATACCCAAAATAATCACTGCATCCAAAAGATAAAATTCTAAATACGCAAGGGACATTTCAAAACCATCCAGGAGAGAAAAGTATTTGAAATAAAGATGATCACATCCTTCAACACTAAAAATACAGGACTGAATATGGACTTGGATTTTCTAGCACATTATCACAATTTCTTGTCATTCTCATGTTCATAACAGGCTTGTCAGGCTTGTGATGAGCGCAACAGGCGTTCATCGCAGGGCTCGTAGGACTTTACGACTTAGGACCGAAGCGAGCAAACCTTAGCCGATTTTACATCGCCAAGAAAACTCAAATATTCCTCAAATTAAGTTACACACCGCGTAGGGGGAGAGGCAGGAAGCCTGTGAGTGAGGTTGGAAGCAAATTTGAGCCATATTTGGTGTTTTTCTTCGATTGAAAATCTGCTAAGCGAGGAAACAAATGATGGCCGAAAAAAACGTAAAAATTCTGAAACCGGATGAAAATGAGGCTGAGCAACGCCAGGCACGCTAGACTTACAAAATACATGACGGCGAAAATAGTAACACACTAACAACGCCAGGCACGTGGGACTGAAAATAAAACCAACGGCAGTCAGCTCGCTACACGCAAACAATCAGCAGACACGCAGAGGAGAAAGACACAGGGAAGGGACAGGGGGTAGATGCTGGAAAGAGACACTTTGCATTCCCAAGCACAAAATTTGCAGGTTAGCGAGATCTGCAATGAACGTTGGGAGGAGAGGTTTGCAATAAGCGCAGAAGGCGCTCATCGCAGGTCTTGCAATGAGCGCCGAAGGTGATCATTACAAAGCACGAAAGTTGTGGGTTGACAAGCCCTGCAATGAGTGGAGAAGCCGCTCATCGCGAGGCCCGTATAGTAAACTGAAGGAGGGGCTCGCTAACACTGCTGAAGGTACAGCATTCCCATACTTAGCATTTTATTCCTGTCATTTTTGACGGGGAATTTTCTTGTATGGTATATAATATTAGGTTTCCTGTATTTATTTATTTTTCTAGTACTTATATTGTACCTTCATTCTATGATATGGAATACTATACTTTATACCAATATAATAAGTAGTGGGACGGTGTATATTCTTTGTTAATTTTTAATTGACCATTTATTAAAGTTTAATTTTAATTATGTGCAATAAAAGCTATATTTTAATTTTTTGTTTCTTATCTAGAGATTTCTTTCTCTTCTTTGGGTAATTTATATGACCTCACACCTCGCCACTTAGACTGTCCTCAGATTCATAGTGACTATATGTTATAAGAAAACTGTGATTAAGATTTTTTTTGTACTCCAATTACTTCGTTACTACAATTTTTTTTTATTTTATTATTCAGATATTTTGTAGAGGCCATTCTCCTTAGAGTTAGTGTTTTCAAGTTTTATATAATTCAGTTACGTAAAACAATGTTTCAGTTTCCCTCTTACTGTGCTGCTCTGGAGGCAGCCATGATACTGACAGCTGATTGTCTAAGACACAACTTCACACAACTCATTGGCTAGGACGCTCTGCCTACATAGGTGCCTTGGGGGTGGAGCTCACAAAAGAAATTTGAAATATACTTTAAAATACAAATTTATAGCATTCTTCAATATGAAGTGATCTGATATGAGATGCCCAATCAGACTGACTTACCCAAGATATCACACAAACTTCCATATACCTCTAAGATTTGTAATGAATTGTTGCCAGACATTGTGTTTGTATTTTTTTCCTCTTAGATTAAATGTGGTTGGACCTTTCAGTTTTTACATCTCTGTACAAGTTTTATTTGTTTAAAGCTGAGCCATACAAATTAAATGTTTCCATGTGAGCATCAGCTAGTCAGGGTGTGGAGCACGCTATGTTGCGCCATTTGGAGGATGTTTGCATGAGGGTAATCTGGGGAATGTTGAGATTTATGCACAGGTTTAATTGAATATATTATTATCTTTGTTTTACAGACATTTCTTGCAACAGGAGACCAACACCACCATAACTTCCAGCACCAAGTCAATTCGGCAGCTGTCGGAGGTCATACGGGGATCATCACGCGTAAGTCTTGTAAAATTAGGACAGCATCACATAGTGCCAGGTGTGATAGGTGCACTGTGAATATAAAGGATATTTACAGAGTCTGAAAATCTACTGAAAGGGATCTACTCGACTTTTTTGCAATTTAACTCACTATAAGTACTCTTCATGGTGTGAAATAGCTCAAGATTATATGCTAAAATTATATATTTTTTATTACACTAATAACAGCTAAAAATCTTAATATTTAAATCCCAGTTTACCAACAAGTCTATCCTGGCTGTTGCATGACTAATAAAAGATGTGTAGCAAGCTGCGTGAGAAGCTCTATAGGATAAGACTATTATGATATAGCTTTCCTGTTTAGGTGAGTCCAGCATTTCATGCTTGCATAGTTAGATATAGTAAGGGTTAACATTTTGTTTGCTAGGATCATTGCAAGGACCGAGCACACATTAATCTACATTGATCAAATTTCAGAGAGGCAAGAAAGCAGAAACCTGAATTTTCCTCAGTAAGAAAAGAATAAACCCATAACTAGGTCGAATCCCTTAAAAAAAAAAAGCAGTCAGACAAAACTTAACCATTGACTTGAATGGGACACACCCCTGGAACCTGATTGGTTGCATTATTGCATCAGCATCTGGGCAGTCAGTTATAAATGTAAACACATTTTATTTGATTTGATTTCTCAGTGAAATATGCACCTACCTAGTCTAAAGCCATTCATTAACTCTCTCAGTGGGAATGATATGTGTATATATATACACACACATACATAGGGGGAAAAGTATTTGATCCATAAGTACAATATGGTGGGGAGATCCACAGTGTGGATATAATATAGTAACAAACTAACTCGAACCAATAATACACAGAAAATAAATAACTGCCTTATCTAGTCTGTCAACTCTAATTATCTGAAAAAATACAGTGAGGGAAAAATGTATTTGATCCTCTGCTGATTTTGAACGTTTGTCCACTGACAAAGAAATGATCAGTCTATCATTTTAATGGTAGGTGTATTTTAACAGTGAGAGACAGAATAACAACAAAAAAAACACAAGAAAAACGCATGTCAAAGTAATAAATGTTGTAAATTGATTTGCAAGTCAATGAGGAAAATAAGTATTTGATAACCAATCAATCAGCAAGATTTCTGGCTCCCAGGTGTCTTATACAGGTAACGAGCTGAGATAAGGAGTACTCTCTTAAACAGAGTGCTCCTAATCTCAGTTCATTACCTGTATAAAAGACACCGGTCCACAAAAACAATCAATCAATCAGATTCCAAACTCTCCACCATGGCCAAGACCAAAGAGCTGTCCAATGATGTCAGGGACAAGATTGCAGACCTACACAAGGCTGGAATGGGCTACAAGTCCATCGCCAAGCAGCTTGGTGAGAAGGTGACAACAGTTGGTGCCATTATTTGCAAATGGAAGAAACACAAAATAACTGCCAGTCTTCCTCGATCTGGTGCTCCATGCAAGATCTCACCTCAAGGAGTTTCGATGATCATGAGAACGGTGAGGAATATGCCCAGAACTACACGTGAGGATCTTGTTAAAGATCTCAAGGCAGCTGGGACCATAGTCACCAAGAAAACAATTGGTAACACACTACGCCGTGAAGGACTGAAATCCTGCAGCACCCACAAGGTCCCCCTGCTCAAGAAAGCACATGTACAGGCCCGTCTGAAGTCTGCCAATGAACATCTGAATGATTCAAAGGAGAACTGGGTGAAAGTGTCGTTTTCAGATAAGACCAAAATGGAGCTCTTTGGCATCAACTCAACTCACCATGTTTGGAGGAGGAGGAATGCTGCCTATAACCCCAAGAACACCATCCCCACCGTCAAACATGGAGGTGGAAACATTCTGCTTTGGGTCTGTTTTTCTGCTAAGGGGACCATGCACCACATCAAAGGGATGATGAACGGGACCATGTACCATCAAATATTGCCTGAGAACCTCCTTCCCTCGGCCAGGGCTTTGAAAATGGGTTGTGGATTGGTATTTCAACATGACAATGACCCAAAATACAGAGCCAAGGCAACAAAGGAGTGACTCAAGAAGAAGCACATTAAGGTCCTGGAGTGGTCTAGCCAGTCTCTAGACCTTAATCCCATAGAAAATCTGTAGAGGGAGCTGAAGGTTCAAGTTGCCAAACATCAGCCTCGAAACCTTAATGATTTGGAGAGGATCTGCAAAGAGAAGTGGGACAAAATCCCTCCTGAGATGTGTGCAAACCTGGTGGCCAACTACAAGAAATGTCTGACCTCTGTGATTGCCAACAAGGGTTTTGCCACCAAGTACTAAGTCATAGGGGTCAAATACTTATTTTACTGATTGACCTGCAAATCAATTTATGCGTTTTTCTTGTGTTTTTTTTTGTTTTTTGTTATTCTGTCTCTCACTGTTCCAATACACCTAGCATTAAAATTATAGACTGATCATTTCTTATTCAGTGGACAAACGTTCAAAATCAGCAGAGGATCAAATACTTTTTTTCCCTCACTGTATATATTCAGATAACTAGAGTTGACAGACTAGATAAGCCAGTTATTTATTTTCTGTAAATATCCATATTCCTGTGTATTATTGGTTCGAGTTTGTTTGTTTCTATATTATATCCACACTGTGGATCTCCCCACCATATTGTACTTAGGTTTTGCTGTAAGTAAGTGTCTCTATAAGTCACATTGTATTCACTTCTTATTTAGCCAACACGTCAATATAGTTTTTGTGCGTTTTCTAAAAGTCGTAGTTGGAAAATGACGTCCATATTGCTTTAGGGACCAGCTTGGTTTTCATTTCTTTTTCTCATTACTTGTTATAACTGTGTTTGGGGCACTGGGCTCCCCAGAGTACGACTTTTGCTCTGACATCTTTGGGTCCACCGTTCTCAAGTTACATTTAGCTTTCTTATATAGGCTAGTTTGACCCTATGGCTATTATTTAAAAATGCAATAATATGACAGCCGGGGTGTCCCCAGGGGCGCGGATATTGCGTGGGACAGTTGGAAAAATAGAATCCAAACTAGATATGTTGTTTTTCCTTTATCTACAGTTATACAAGTGATCAAACAAGGCTACAAAAAGGTGACACGCTTGAGAAAATGATTTTTTTTAATCACTTGCCCCCTGTTTCCTGCCTACTGCATTTATACAGTCGTTTTCCCATCTCTCTATGGTATATTTGTCATGAAAACTGATTCATAAAATCATAAACAAATACGTTGGCCATTGCATTTTTATACATAACCATATTCTTAAAAGATTGATTCCATATTTCCAAAAACACATAACAATATATGGAGAAGTGGAGCTATTGAATGGAGGGTCCAGGTGCAAAATAATTGGTCCCCCCTCCTCCTCACAACTTTTCTGCCCACCTTTTGGGATAGATAACCAGATCACTCCTGTGCTAAGATCAACTTATTATAAGGTAATTATCTGCCATGCTTATCTAATAAATTAAGGTTCATCAGTTACTCCCAGAAGCGGAGTGCCCCTACACTGTTGTGGGCCCCGGTGCTTTGCACCTGCTGCACTAGCAGTAACATCACCACTGAATTTATTCTATTGTTAAGAAGTGATTCCAAACATCATAATCACTATAATTAAATAAATAAATAAATATTTCATCTCCTTATGTTGCTCCTGTCTGTTAACCCTTACACCTTTAAAGCTACAGTCCCCTGTCCATCTTTTCCTAATCATGCATTTAAAGGTATACAAAAAGGTCCTAATTTATGTTTCATATTCGCATATAGATCAAAATAAAACTGTCATTTAAAAATTCATGTAGTGGCTTAAAACTCACAAGTAGTGTAGGATTTATGAGCTATTCACTCTTACCATTCTGTGTCCTTCGCAATTGCTTTCAGTGGCTTTCTCATATTATGTCTTTCTTCCTCCAATATTTATTAAATATTTAGATAACATTTTTAGCACCAGTGTAACCTAATTTAGCAGTCTCTGCTAGTTTATGGGACCTTCCATATTGGTTCTCTGAAGCGTTGGTTGTTGGGCTGGAGCCTGATGAGGGTTATCCTATTGTGAGGTAATCATGTTGTTACGCTCCATGGCATTGTAGGCAATCAGGGACCCTCCAAGGTAATTGAGTTAGGAAAAGCAATGTCTCTTATCTATCGCTCTCTCTCATACACATATATTACCAATGAGTATTGTAGTATACTGGATAACTTTTTGTATTGGACCTCTCTTTGTCAAGTCTCAAGCAATACTGACATGAGATGGAACCCTCACTTTGAATATAGACAGCAGATGCAGAGAGAGTGGAGACAGCATCTGACATCATAAATATAGGGGGATCAACACAACATAGTGTAAGAAACATATATACAGATACTATATACACATATACACCAATATATACAGTGCCTTTCAATATAATTCACCCCCTTGACTTTTTACCTATTTTGTTACATTACAGCCTTAAGTTCAATGTTTTGTTAATCTTAATTTTATGTGATCGATCAGAACACAATAGTCGAAGTTAGTGAAGTGAAATGAGAAAAATATATACATAAAACTATTTTTAGAAATAAAAAAACGAAAATTGCCATGTGCTTATGTATTCCTCCCCTTTGTTATGAAGCCCATAAAAAGCTCTGGTGCAACCAATTACCTTCAGAAGTCACATAATTAGTGAAATGATGTCCACCTGTGTGCAATCTAAGTGTCACATGATCTGTCATTACTTATACACACCTTTTTTGAAAGGCCCCAGAGGCTGCAACACCTAAGCAAGAGGCACCACTAACCAAACACTGCTATGAAGACCAAGGAACTCTCCAAACAAGTAAGAGACAACGTTGTTGAGAAGTACAAGTCAGGGTTAGGCTATAAAAAAAAAATCCAAATCTTTGATGATCTCCATGAGCACCATCAAATCTATTATAAAAAAATGGAAAGTACATGGCACAACAGCAAACCAGCCAAGAGATGGCCGCCCACCAAAACTCATGGACCAAGCATGGAGGGCATTAATCAGAGAGGCAGCACAGAGACCTAAGGTAACCCTGGAGGAGCTGCAGAGACTGGAGTATCTGTACATAGGACGGCAATAAGCTGTACACTCCATAGAGTTGTGCTTTATGGCAGAGTGGCCAGAAGAAAGCCATTACTTGCAGCAAAAAACTGAAAAATGTCACGTATGAGTTTGCGAAAAGGCATGTGGAAGACTCCCAAAATGTATGGAGGAAGGTGCTCTGGTTTGATGAGACTAAAATTTAACTTTTCGACCATCAAAGAAAACGCTATGTCTGGCGCAAACCCAACCCATCACATCACCCAAAGAACACCGTCCCCACAGTGAAACATGGTGGCGGCTGCATCATGCTGTGGTGATGTTTTCAGTAGCCGGGACTGGGAAACTGGTCAGAGCTGAGGGAAAGATGGATGCTGCTAAATATAGGGATATTCTTGAGCAAAACCTGTACCACTCTGTGCGTGATTTGAGGCTAGGACTAAGGTTCCCCTTCCAGCAGGACAATGACCCCAAGCACACTGCTAAAGCAACACTTAAGTGGCTTAAGGGGAAACATGGCCTAGTGTGGCCTAGTAAAAGCCCAGACCTCAATCCAATAGAAAATCTGTGGTCAGACTTAAAGCTTGCTACTCACAAGCGGAAACCATCCAACTTGAAGGAGCTGGAGCAGTTTTGCAAGGAGGAATGGGCAACGGGCTAAGATGTAGCAAGCTCATAATGACTTATCCAAAGTAACTTGGAGCTGTGATTGCGGAAAAGGTGGCTCTACAAATGATTAACTCTTCCCCCTGTGTCTCTTTCCTCTGTGCCCTCCCCTGTGTCTCTTCCCCCCTGTGTCTCTTCCCCCCTGTGTCTCTTCCCCCTGTGTCTCTTCCCCCTGTGTCTCTTCCCCCTGTGTATCTTTCCCCCCTGGTATCTTTCCCCCCTGGTATCTTTCCCCCCTGGTATCTTTCCCCCCTGGTATCTTTCCCCCCTGGTATCTTTCCCCCCTGGTCTCTTTCCCCCCTGGTCTCTTTCCCCCCTGGTCTCTTTCCCCCCTGGTCTCTTTCCCCCCTGGTCTCTTTCCCCCCTGGTCTCTCCCCCCCCCTGGTCTCTTTCCCCCCCTGGTCTCTTTCCCCCCCCCTGGTCTCTTTCCCCCCCCTGGTCTCTTTCCCCCCCCTGGTCTCTTTCCCCCCACTGGTCTCTTTCCCCCACTGGTCTCTTTCCCCCACTGGTCTCTTTCCCCCCCCTGGTCTCTTTCCCCCCCTGGTCTCTTTCCCCCCACTGGTCTCTTTCCCCCCACTGGTCTCTTTCCCCCCACGGGTCTCTTTCCCCCACTGGTCTCTTTCCCCCACTGGTCTCTTTCCCCCCCTGGTCTCTTTCCCCCCCTGGTCTCTTTCCCCCCCTGGTCTCTTTCCCCCCCTGGTCTCTTTCCCCCCCTGGTCTCTTTCCCCCCCTGGTCTCTTTCCCCCCCTGGTCTCTTTCCCCCCCTGGTCTCTTTCCCCCCCTGGTCTCTTTCCCCCCCTGGTCTCTTTCCCCCCCTGGTCTCTTTCCCCCCCTGGTCTCTTTCCCCCCCTGGTCTCTCCCCCCCCCTGGTCTCTCCCCCCCCTGGTCTCTTCCCCCCCCCTGGTCTCTTCCCCCCCCTGGTCTCTTCCCCCCCCTGGTCTCTTCCCCCCCTGGTCTCTTCCCCCCCCTGGTCTCTTCCCCCCCCTGGTCTCTTCCCCCCCCTGGTCTCTTCCCCCCCCTGGTCTCTTCCCCCCCCTGGTCTCTTTCCCCCCTGGTCTCTTTCCCCCCTGTCTCTATCCCTACCGTGTCTCTATCCCTACCGTGTCTCTATCCCTACCGTGTCTCTATCCCTACCGTGTCTCTATCCCTACCGTGTCTCTATCCCTACCGTGTCTCTATCCCCCCCGGGTGGCTATCCCCCCCCCCCCCGGGTGGCTATCCCCCCCCCGGGTGGCTATCCCCCCCCCCCCCGGGTCTCTTTCCCCCCTCCGTGTCTCTTTCCCCCCTCCGTGTCTCTTTCCCCCCTCCGTGTCTCTTTCCCCCCTCCGTGTCTCTTTCCCCCCTCCGTGTCTCTTTCCCCCCTCCGTGTCTCTTTCCCCCCTCCGTGTCTCTTTCCCCCCTCCGTGTCTCTTTCCCCCCTCCGTGTCTCTTTCCCCCCTCCGTGTCTCTTTCCCCCCTCTGTGTCTCTTTCCCCCCTCTGTGTCTCTTTCCCCCCTTCCGTGTCTCTTTCCCCCCTCCGTGTCTCTTTCCCCCCTCCGTGTCTCTTTCCCCCCTCCGTGTCTCTTTCCCCCCTCCGTGTGTCTTTCCCCCCTCCGTGTGTCTTTCCCCCTTCGTGTGTCTTTCCCCCTTCCGTGTGTCTTTCCCCCTTCCGTGTGTCTTTCCCCCTTCCGTGTGTCTTTCCCCCTTCCGTTTGTCTTTCCCCCTTCCGTGTGTCTTTCCCCCTTCCGTGTGTCTTTCCCCCTTCCGTGTGTCTTTCCCCCTTCCGTGTGTCTTTCCCCCCTCCGTGTCTCTTTCCCCCCCCTCCGTGTCTCTTTCCCCCCCCCCTCCGTGTCTCTTTCCCCCCCCCTCCGTGTCTCTTTCCCCCCCCCTCCGTGTCTCTCTCCCTCCCCTCCGTGTCTCTCTCCCCCCCCTCCGTGTCTCTCTCCCCCCCTCCGTGTCTCTCTCCCCCCCTCCGTGTCTCTCTCCCCCCCTCCGTGTCTCTCTCCCCCCCTCCGTGTCTCTCTCCCCCCCCTCCGTGTCTCTCTCCCCCCCCTCCGTGTCTCTCTCCCCCCCCTCCGTGTCTCTCTCCCCCCCTTCGTGTCTCTCTCCCCCCCCTCCGTGTTTCTCTCCTCCCCCTCCGTGTCTCTCTCCTCCCCCTCCGTGTCTCTCTCCTCCCCCTCCGTGTCTCTCTCCCCCCCCTCCGTGTCTCTCTCCCCCCCCTCCGTGTCTCTCTCCCCCCCTCCGTGTCTCTCTCCCCCCCTCCGTGTCTCTCTCCCCCCCTCCGTGTCTCTCTCCCCCCCCTCCGTGTCTCTCCCCCCCCCTCCGTGTCTCTATCCCCCCCGGGTGGCTATCCCCCCCCCCCGGGTGGCTATCCCCCCCCCGGGTGGCTATCCCCCCCCCCGGGTCTCTTTCCCCCCTCCGTGTCTCTTTCCCCCCTCCGTGTCTCTCTCCCCCCCTCCGTGTCTCTCTCCCCCCCCTCCGTGTCTCTCTCCCCCCCTCCGTGTCTCTCTCCCCCCCCTCCGTGTCTCTCCCCCCCCCTCCGTGTCTCTCTCCCCCCCACTGTGTGTCTCTCCCCCCCCCTCCGTGTCTCTCTCCCCCCCTCCGTGTCTCTCTCCCCCCCCCTCCGTGTCTCTCTCCGTGTCTCTCTCCCCCCCCCTCCGTGTCTCTCTCCCCCCCCCTCCGTGTCTCTCTCCCCCCTCCGTGTCTCTCTCCCCCCTCCGTGTCTCTCTCCCCCCCCCTCCGTGTCTCTCCCCCCCCCTCCGTGTCTCTCTCCCCCCCCTCCGTGTCTCTCTCCCCCCCCCTCCGTGTCTCTCTCCCCCCCCCTCCGTGTCTCTCTCCCCCCCCTCCGTGTCTCTCTCCTCCCCCTCCGTGTCTCTCTCCTCCCCCTCCGTGTCTCTCTCCTCCCCCTCCGTGTCTCTCTCCTCCCCCTCCGTGTCTCTCTCCCCCCCCTCCGTGTCTCTCTCCCCCCCCTCCGTGTCTCTCCCCCCCCTCCGTGTCTCTCCCCCCCCCTTCGTGTCTCTCCCCCCCCCCTCCGTGTCTCTCCCCCCCCCCCTCTGTGTCTCTCTCCCCCCCTCCGTGTTTCTCTCCCCTCCTCCGTATCTCTTCCCCCCTCCCCTCATGTCTCTTCCCCCCTCCCCTCATGTCTCTTCCCCCCCCCCCCCCCATTAACGTGCATGCTCGGCGCCGCACTTTGGAGTGTTACACACTACGGAAACTATTATATGTGATAAGAAAAAATTTGATAACGTGTTAGAAAACCCAAGTCCGTATTAAGTCCTGTATCTTTAGTGTTGACCAAATGTGACCATTTTTATTTCAAATGCTTTTCTCTCTTGGATTTTCTTTAAATTACCTCTGAGTATTCTGATTTTCAGATTTTGGATGCAGTGTATTTGTATTAATGCTGCAAAAGTAACTGCATGACTTGGGCTGCAATGAGCGACGAAGGCGCTCATTACACTGCAAGCCTCACAAAACGAGGCGAGCAGTTGAGGCACGCGGGACATAAGCTGCAATGATTGCGAGGCACGCAGTCGGTTCACACCAAAATAATTAAAAAGAAATAACACACTCACACAGAGCACAGGGGAAGAGCCTGGGAGTGAAGTTGCAAACTAATTGGAGCAAAATCATCTAAGCGAGGGAAAAGATGGTGGCCAAATAAACTTAACAATTCTGAAACACTATGAAAACGAGGCTCAGCAACAACAGGCATGCAGAATTTAGAAAATTCACGACGCCGAAGACAGCAACACTTACACTAACAATGCCAGGCATGTAGGACTTTGGAAATAAAACCAACGCAGGTGCTCAGAGGAGAAGAAGCAGCCTTACAATTTTATTTCCGTAATTTTTGACGGGCAATTTCCTAGTATATATATATATATATATATATATATATATATATATATATATATATATATATATATAACAAATAGTCCTGCATGTGTCTGTCCACTGCAGCGTATGCAGACCCAGATTGGATAAAATAAAATATATAAAAGTAAATAGATTCACAAATAGTAGAGGTCAGGAACCATGTATATCCCTTTAATTAAAGTTTTAAAACATTACTATGATTAATCAGCTGTATGGATTGGTACAGATCTGCTCCCTAATGTTATTGCTTCATTATCAGTCCCAGTTATCATTGGCTCCAGTACATTGGGTTATACCTCATTGTTCATTACTGACATGAGTGGCGGACGCTAGATGCTGAGGTTGGCCCTTACCCAATAGGCCATCCAAATGAATGGCAGTTCTGGCCCAGTTGGTGTGTAATTGGCTGCTTGAGAGCTCGTTGAGTGAGGGCCTTTGTTTGCTTTTCCTCAGTGCTTTTGATGATGATACATTTTCTCCAGTGTTGTCTCATTTGACCTATTTCTGTGCCTATTTGTTGTGTAATGGTTTGTTTTACAATTTCTTATAATTAATCACAATGGACTAACAATTCAATTGAAAATATCTTCCATGTTCTGTCACAATAATAATGTTTATATATAAATTGTATGTATATATATATATATATATATATATATATTTATATATTTATATATTTATATATATATATATATATATATTTTTTTTTTTAATATATATATATATTTTTTTTTATATATATATATATTTTTTTTAATATATATATATTTTTTATATATATATATATATATATATATAGCAATTAATTCACATATAGTGGGCTAAGAGTGATAGAAGCCCTCCACCGTACAAAGTACAGTAGTACAAATAAGGAATAGTACGTTAGTGATTCTAGTTGAATGTCTAAAAAAAAAGTTAATAAAAATGTATTTCCTGCTCAAATTTATCAGAAATACAGTATATTCACTGCACTCTGGGAAAACTGGTTGGGACATGCAAATGAGACCACATAATGCACCGTCACTCTGGATTTGTGGGCACATTTGTGTGTCCCAGCTCAACTTCCCAGAATGCAGTGTAATAACTGTTTTTCTTGGAACTCTGAGATGGAAGCAGGTTTTTTAACTTGTTTTAGACATTCAAATGTGAACACAGATGTACTATTTATTTACTATATATATATATATATATATATATATATATATATATATATATATATATATAGTGCCTTGCAAAAGTTTTCACCCCCTTGGCATTGTTCATGTTTTGTTGCCTCACAACCTAGAATTAACACGGATTGTTTGAGGATTTGCATCATTTCATTTACAGAACATGCCACAACTTTGAAGATGTTTTTTTTTTTTTATTATTGTGAAGCAAACAACAAATAGGACAAAATAACAGAAAAAGTCAATGTGCAGAACTATTCACCCCTCTAAAGTCAATACTTTGTAGAGCAACCTTTTGCGGCAATCACATCTCCAAGTCGCTTTGGATAAGTCTCTATGATCTTGCCACATTTTACCACTGGGATTTTTGCCCATTCCTCCTTGCAAAACTGCTTCAGCTCCTTCAAGTTGGATGGTTTGCGCTTGTAAACAGCAATATTTCTCCATACATTTTTGGAGTCTCCCACGTGCCTTTTCGCAAACTCAAAACATGCCATTTTGTTTTTTTGCTGAAAGTAATGTCTTTCTTCTGGACATTCTGCCATAAAGCCCAAATCTATGGAGTGTACAGCTTATTGTTGCCCTATGTACAGATACTCCAGTCTCTGCTGTGGAACTCTGCAGCTCCTCCAGGGTTACCTTAGGTCTATGTGCTGCCTCTCTGATTAATTCCCTCCTTGCCCGATCCGTGAATTTTGGTGGGCGGCCGTCTCTTGGCAGGTTTGCTGTTGTGCCATGTTCTTTCCATTTGGTTATGATAGATTTGATGGTGCTCCTGGGGATCATCAAAGATTTGGATATTTTTTATAACCCTGACTTGTACTTCTCAACAACATTGTCCCTTACTTGTTTGGAGAGTTCCTTGGTCTCCATGGCAATGTTTGGTTAGTGGTGCCTCTTGCTTAGGTGTTGCAGCCTCTGGGGCCTTTCAATAAAGGTGTGTATATTTAATGACAGATCATGTGACGCTTAGATTGCACACAGGTGGACATCATTTCACTAATTTTGTGACTTCTGAAGGTAATTGGTTGCACCAGAGCTTTTTATGGGCTTCATAACAGGGGGTGAATACATACGCACATGCCTTTTGCAAGGCACTGTATGTATATGTATATATGTGTATATGTGTGTGTATATATATATATATATATATATATATATATATATATATATATATATATATATAATACTATTTTTTGTGTGCAGCATAAACAGTTTATAAACCCTTCTTAATAAAATAAAGTACATACAAGTAATTAGATGCACAGGGATATTAGATACCTAGTAAAATCCATATCCCTTTAAACACATTTTATTTATAAGGATTATTGAAGAATGTGCTGCTTTCTCTGAAGTTACATTTTGATTTCTTTCTTTCCAGCAGGATCGTCTTCAGCTGGATAGAGTAAAGAGCCAACTGTCTGATGCCATTCAGCGTTATGGAGCTGTACAAAAGGTATGACCTGAAATGGTGTCATTTATTAACAATATTGGAAACACTTGGGAGTCCTAAGGTTTCAATACAAAGTTTGTGTGTAATTGCATTGAGATTGAGGAGGACCCAGAATCCTTTACAAACAGCATCTCTCAGAATATTTTTTTAATAATTTGTTGAGTCATTACGGAAGCTGGTGTGTCCCTCAATCTCTAAATCGCTATATATATATATATATATATATATATATATATATATATATATATACACACACACACAGAAATAAAATTAATTACAAAAACAAAACAATTAGACCCTACTGGGGTGCATTGTAGTATTAGGTTAACTCTGGGCCATGGGACCATACGACTTGCTTTTTATTATTATTTTTTATATAGATTTAAAGAGTGAAACCTATTGTGACCACATTAACCCGTACCAGAATGCTGTGGGAACACTATATTTGAGATTTGAGCTGGAGACCATTTTTTTTACTTGTTTTAGACATACAAATAAACGCATCAATTTACATATTTTTTTCTGAATTCTCAGAAAGGCAATTCCTATTTATTTGTAATGAGGACATAGTCGTGTATTTACATGAGGAGGTTCTAAGCATTACAATTATTTAACTTAGAATATGTAATAAAGTGGCATAGAAAAAAAAGATTCTGTGTAATTGTTGGCTCCACCTCTTTCGCTGACCAGCAAAATGATTAAAAGTGCAAGGAAACATGGATAATATATTAAGTATAAAAATGCTACATACCCTGCAGGTTTTTGTGATGTAAAGCCATAAATCAAATTAAATCATGTCAGACATTTTTCTGGATTATGAATGCATCTGAGGAGAATCAGTAGTGTATGAAAACATTTTTTGCATGAAAAATACCATTGTAAAATTAATAAACTTACCTTAAAGTTTCTACAGTTTTCAGGCAGATTAGCATAGAATTCTTAATTAACTGTTGCAAATCGGTGGCAGATACAGCAATGTGTTTGTTTTCCGCTCACTGGCTGAGACAAAGCTGTGCAGGAGGTACTTGTGATAGTGCCAGCTGATTGGCTAGGACACTTTGCCTACATAGGTGCCTCGGAGGTGTATTTAACACAGATGTACTTTGAATTACAAATATACAGAATTCCTCAATAAAATGAATTTATGTGAGATGCCCAATCAGACAACCACAGGATATCCCGCAAACTTCCATATATCTTTAATGTGACTTGGAAAATAATATTAATAAGCCTACAACATTCTGGTTGCATACGTGTGCACATCATGTTATAATGGAGGCTGTAGGTGTGTTCAAGGTTAAGCAATCACATTCAATACCATATCCAAAGATAAGTAGCATACACCTTCCAACAATTAAAGTGATTCTGATTAACCCAATATATAAATCAGCTTCTCCTATATTATTTTCTTGATCCTTTCATGATTGCCTCCTACTGTTGAAAGGTACCGACAAGGAGAAAACATATTGAAGGAGCATGAAGACCCTTGCAATAACATGAAAGGAGCTGCAGGTACTGGTCACTCCTTGCACATGACCACAAGCTTCTGTATTCTGTTCACATCCCGGCTATGAAGTAGCGTGGCAAGACAGATGTCCTTTCTCACAAAAAAGAACATCCGAGGTTGTCTAAAAAACAAAAAAAATTAACCACCCAAACCATGTAGGAAAATGTCATCTGGTCTGATGAGACAAACTTTAACTTTTTGGCCTTTATTCTGTAAGATACATTTTGTGCAACGACAACACCGCTCATCATCCAAAGAACACCATACTGTGATGCATGAAGCAAGATAGGATAATGACTACCTCCAAACATCATTGTGTTGGACCAAAACCTGCCGGCCTCTTTCACACCGCTAAAGATGAAGAGGAATTTCACCTCGAAATAATGACCCAAAGCACACATGCAAGTCAGAGAAAAAGGCTTCAGAGGAACTATCAAAATCTGGAATGGCCCAGATGTCAATCCTTTAGAAAATTTGTGGTATGACCTAAAACCTGCTGGTCTCTTTTTCAATGGCCCAGTTGGAGCCTAGACCTCAATCCAACAGCAAACCTGTGGAATGACATAAAGAGAGCCGTGCACAGGAGATCGCCCACAATTGGAAGGAACGTCAACTTTTTTTCGATGAAGAGTGGAATAAAGTTAGAAAGACCTGGTGTACAAAGCTGATGAGACTAATTGCTCTAATAAATGCGGGTGGTACTTCAATGAAGTATTAGTTGGAAATGTCAATTTCAATTATTTTTCCTAATAATCATCTATTTGTGTTTCTCTTGAATTTTGTTGGCTGGGTTAGGTGAGGTCACATTAATAATGGAAAAATGTCTGACATGATTTATCTTGATCTCCAACTTTACATTACACATAAAAAAAACCCTGCAATTTCAATAGGCGTGTGTAGACTTTTATTGGATGTTCAATATGTGTCGAATTGTTACCATTCTTTTCTTATCCATATTGGCAGCATTTGCGAGCTCTTGTCATTGAATGATGCCGTCTACTGGATCAGGAAATGGAGAAATACAAAATGCTGTCTTACGTGCAGTGATATAGTTTGCACTGCTTATATATATATATATATATATATATATATATATATATATATATATATATGTATATATATACCGTATATACCGTATATATATATATATATATATATAAATATATATATATATTAAATAGTACATTTGTGTTCACATTTGAACGTTAAAAAACTTGTTTTGTGCCCAGAATTCTGAGAAAAACGGTAATTACACTGCATTCTGGGAACCTTGGCAGGGATATGCAAATGTGCCCACAAAGGCTACGCTCCATAACCATATCAAACATGGCTTCCCTTAAGCATATGCCCGCTTTTTAAGACAGCTTTGAGCAAAGCTAGGGTTGGATTATACAATAAGCTAGGAATCCCACCCACGTACAGCTGTTTCAAGGTAACTGCCGCTCGTCAGCGTTGGGCCGGTTCCTTCACTTGTGCAGTAGATTTTATGAGTAGGTAGTTTGCCACAACAGTCATTTAATATATGGTGGTCAAAAGAGCGATAGAAGCCTTCGCCGTACAGTATATAAATAGTACATCTGTGTCCACAATTGAACGTCTAAAACAAGTTAAAAAGCTTGTTTCATGCCCAGAATTCCGAGAAACAGTTATTACACTGCATATACATTTCTAAACAAAGGTTAAAAAAAATTCATTTTTGTTCTTTATGTAAAAACAGTATATAAATAATAATATAGTGAAACAAATTTTCGAAAATACATTTAAAAGCTATAATATGTAGAGGGATGAACAAAATCTGTAACCCTTAGGAGCCATCCAGGCTTAGGAGCCCTTTATAGGAATGCATTATACTTTATAAAAATATTTAGGAGCCAACAGACACATTTTAGAAGCCCTGGTTGAAAGCTCCCAATATTTTTCCACCCCTGTGTGTGTGTGTGTGTGTATATATATATATATATATATATATATATATATATATATATATATATATATATATATATACAAACATCAGCAGATCATGTATATATTTTTTTTAAACTTGTTTTAGACGTTCAAATGTGAACAAAAATGTACTATTTATTTACTGTACGGTGGAGGCCTCCGTCGCTCTTTTGCCCACCATATATTAATGATTTTTGTATTGAAGTACCTCTCCACAAAATCTATTACACAAGGTAGGAACTGGCCCCACACTGATGAGAGGCAGTAACCTTGTAACATCTGTACATGGGTAGGTTTCCTGGCTTGTGTATAATCCATCTTTAGGTTTGCTTGAAGCTGTGTAATACAGCAGGCATATGCTTAAAGGAAGCCATGTTTAAAATGATAATGGATTGCAAGAGCATGAATTCTGGGCATGAAACAGGTTTTTTAACTTGTTTTAGACGGTCAAGTGTGAAAAATATACTACTTATTTGCTATATATATAAGTCACTATAAAAAAAAGATGTTTGTCCAAAACAAAAGGTATCATAATATACTGCAATACTCATTAATATATATATATATATATATATATATATATATATATATAGTAACTGCATAAAATCTAAATCTATATTTGCAGCAGCAGCACTGTGGGGGTTAAGAAAAAAATTGCACTGTGCTTAAAATGTTTAAAAGCCCAATTTGCATAGAAATTGTGTATGTTTTCCATCCTTTAATCTATATTGGTGTTTACCAGCCCTGGGATGCCCTGTAGCACCAGGGAGATATGCGAATGAAAAGCATTCAAAAATATATTTTAAAATTTTAAGCATGCTTGAATTTCAATAATGTGAAAAGTCATGGAAACCACATTCCCCGGAGACATATTTTTTTCGGTTCTATCATGTAATGAAAAATCAATGGGAATATAAATGACAAGCTTGTGTCTTCTGTTTTTACCCCACAGAAAATTGCAGATAAGTCTAAATCACTGCTTACTACTGGAGAGAAAAACATAAAACAAGTAAGTGCGCCACTTATGTGCCATATTTTATCTCTCCAATGTTATCTTCATAACCTTCTGTGGTTAAAGACACATATTTATCTTACACTAAACCTGCCTGCGTACAAAATATTTAAAATACCAACAGCTGTATCCATTTTGTGATAGGCGAGAGAGTGCAGCAATGTCTTTATCATATAATGGTTTAAGGTTTGAATGAAGGACAATTTGTGGACTTTGTCAGGAAATCACAAACCTTTTTTTTATCTTATTTTTATTTCACTAGTGTGAAAAATGCAAATTTCAATGGACATTGATTTAGTAAGATATGCCATCGACCTTTCAAAGTGTATAGCACAATTAAATCACTATTAGCCCAATTATATAAGGTAAGGATTGGTACTATTTTGGGGGGTCTGCCATGTTGACTCCTCCCATCCTTCTGAGTATTTCACTCTGTGGATAGCAAGCTGTAAATCTCCATCTTGCATCTTCTAATGGAAACAAAGCACAACCAGCTGTTGGTCCACATCGTCCTGTAATACAGTGTCTTATGACTTGCTTGACTATTTGGAAGCTACTGGTCATGATGTGCCTTATAGTAAATTCAATGTGCAGACTCACAGCTTGCTTCCCACTCACGTCATGGAGTGTGGCATGTTCTGTGGGACTGAAGTAGGGAGAGAGGCAAACATGGCACCTAGATGAGGACACAAGGAAATTTCAATCAATTCATAAATTAGTTGGGCTTAAAGTAGATAGATAAAATGTAAAGTATTTGTAGACATATTCAGTATTATTTGCTGTCATACTCTATGCATGTTTCCCCATGGAAATAAGCTGTCAAAATGTGATTATTGATATATACTGTTGAGGCATTTCTTAGAATTAAAATAAGTGGATATTTATAAAATCTTAATCCATCCTTCCCTCCATCCTTCCATCCACCCACCAATCCATGCAACTATACATCTATCTACCCATTCATCCCCCATCTATATGCCCATCCCTCATTTATCTGTCCTGCCCCCCACCCATCCATTCACACTATTATAAAACCACTTATCTATCCACCCATCCATGCATCCACCCACATACCCATCCACCGACCCACCCACCCACATACCCATCCATGCATTCATCCACCCACCAACATACCCATCCATGCATTCATCCATCCACCCACCCACCCACCCACCCACCCACATACCCATCCATGCATTCATTCATTCATCCACCCACCCACATACCCATCCATGCATTCATCCACCCACCCACCCACATACCCATCCATGCATTCATCCACCCACATACCCATCCATGCATCCATGCATTCATCCCACCACCCACATACCCATCCATGCATTCATCCACCCACATACCCATCCATGCATTCATCCACCCACATACCCATCCATGCATTCATCCACCCACATACCCATCCATGCATTCATCCATCCATTACATGCCGTGCCCTAACCCTAACACCCCTACCCTAACCCTTACACCCGTGCCCTAACCCTCAGACCACTACCCTAACCCTTACACCCGTGCCCTAACCCTAAGACCCCTGCCCTATTCCTTACACCTGTGCCCTAACCATAACCCTTACACTCAAAGACCCCTAAGCCCACTTTCCCTGAGGTCCTGCGTTGGGTCCTGAGCGCAGATGTCAGCTCCTGAGCGAAGATGATCGCGCAAATGACGGGCACGCTTGTGTGGGCATGCGCATTCGGCTGGGCTTATGTGTGAAGTGCGGAAAAGTCGTGCCACCATTTTTTCTAGTTAAGAACTCAATGTATTCCTTTTTTTCATGCTTATGCTCCAACAGACTTAATTTTGAAACAAATAGTTGTTGTTCATTGTGTGTGATCCTTTAAACATAAATGTGATCACTCAAGATCTGCAAATATGTTAAGTTTAATCGTACACATGGACAGGGATGGAAACCGATATATAATACTCAGGGACCAGGTACAGTTTATCTGAGTCAGGGAATGAGTACATTCATAGAGATGCATTGTAATCCGGGAATATGTTTAGGTGCCGAGAGTAAACATTTTAGGAGCCAGAGTTCTCATGCTCCCATGATTTGTACAGCCCTGCTCATGGGTAACATTACCTAAATTTAAAGTAAGTTTAGACTGACAAATTCTGAATAAATAAATAAATAGGAAGTAACTTATTGATCTATTGCTACAAGTAAATCGCTTGGTAAATCATGACATGGTCTTTTTAAAATGCATGTTGCATCCAATATAATGAAGTACTATTAGTGTACTAGGGACTTGCCCATCAAAAATGACGGCAATACCATTTGAAGCCATGGCAATGCTGTTTGCCACACAATGTAAGGCTTTTGCTCCTCTGAGGGCCTTCGGCGCTCATTGCGGGCCTCTCCCCCCATGTACTTCAAGTTTCCTGCTTTGCAACGATCACCTTCGCTGCTCATTGCGAAAACAGGTATAGAAGTACAGTGTAAAATATAAAATGTGTTTTGTACATTGAATTAATAAATGAATATACTTTACCGATTTATATTTAATATGCAACCAATATCCTGAAGAGCTAACAATCTCTTTGGATTTTCCTGTATCAGAACATGTACAGTTGTAGTGTTGATCACCTGAGGAGAAAGTGTCAGCAATGTGCCAAATGTGCAGTGTAAATAGGCTGTGTGCGCGAGGCCAAACCGTTTGTTTAGGCGGGTAAAGGGCCATTTTAGAATCGTAATGTTATTAGTTGCAAGTTAGTGTTGTAAAATGGCGTCTTTTTTCTATGTGTTACTTGGCTAACTTGTACTTGCCTGGCGGTGATTTGCGTACCTCAGTCTCCTTTAGCCTCGTTTTCATTTTTTTTTAAATTTGCGTGCAACCTCACTCCCAGGCGTCTTAGCGTTCCTCCCGTGCTGTGTGTGAGTGCTCCAAGGTCAGAAGGCGTCTATGCCTCAACGGCTCCCCTTACTTTGCGAGGCTCTCAAGCGTGATGATAAATCACAGTTTGACAACTATTATATGTGATTTATATAGAATTATGAAATATTACTATTATTGTAATTTCTCTCTTCTTGTCTTTAGAAGGTTGCCATATTGGCTTCCATCTTTACTTTCCCTCCTTGTGTGAGATAAAGATCAAGATCTGGAATTCCAAATGATAGTTTCTATGGCACACACTACAGTCAGAGACTCCCGATTTGTCCACATGAGCGTTCATTGCCATTGACCATTCAGAAATTGGGTCCACTGTCTTTGAGCATGACATGTCATTGTCACTTGATACAGGTCCATTGTTTTTGAATTGAGCTACTTTGGCCTGAATGTGCATAGTCTTTGTCACTTTATGCAGGTCCATTGTCTTTGAGTTTAGCCACTTTGGTCTGAGCATGCCTAGTCTTTGTCACTTGATGCAGGTCCATTGTCCTTGAGTTCAGCCACTTTGGTCTGAGCATGCCTAGTCTTTGTCACTTGATACAGGTCCATTGTCCTTGAGTTCAGCCACTTTGGTCTGAGCATGCCTAGTCTTTGCCACTTGATGCAGGTCCATTGTCCTTGAGTTCAGCCACTTTGGTCTGAGCATGCCTAGTCTTTGTCACTCAATGCAGGTCCATTGTCCTTGAGTTCAGCCACTTTGATCTGAGCATGCCTAGTCTTTGTCACTCAATGCAGGTCCATTGTCCTTGAGTTCAGCCACTTTGGTCTGAACATGCATAGTCTTTGTCACTTGATGCAGGTCCATTGTCCTTGAGTTCAGCCACTTTGGTCTGAACATGCATAGTCTTTGTCACTTGATGCAGGTCCATTGTCTTTGAGTTCAGCCACTTTGATCTGAGCATGCCTAGTCTTTGTCACTTGATGCAGGTCCATTGTCTTTGAGTTCAGCCACTTTGATCTGAGCATGCCTAGTCTTTGTCACTTGATGCAGGTCCATTGTCTTTGAGTTCAGCCACTTTGATCTGAGCATGCCTAGTCTTTGTCACTTGATGCAGGTCCATTGTCTTTGAGGTTAGCCACTTTGGTCTGAGCATGCCTAGTCTTTGTCACTTGATGCAGGTCCATTGTCCTTGAGTTCAGCCACTTTGGTCTGAACGTGCATAGTCTTTGTCACTCAATGCAGGTCCATTGTCCTGGAGTCCAGCCACTTTGGTCTGAACATGCCTAGTCTTTGTCACTTGATGCGGGCTACTCTACAGGGATTAGCAGTTGGATTGGGTCCAAAATGGCAAACTTCTAAGGGCAAGCCAAGGAAAACACAATGGCGTAACTGCCTCAGGGGGCTAATCAAGTAATTAAGGACATGATCAATCATAAACCAAATATTAAAATCTCTGTTTGTGGTTGTCCTGAAAGCCCGACTCACAGCTCAAAATGGCAAAATTCAATCTTAATGTACTGTAGGAAAATGTATTTTTAATAACATTCAGTTGATTCTTGGCATCGGTACTCGTTATTATCTATAGTTTTAAAACATACCATATCTGAAACCTTCACTGTGTCACTTTAACAAAGAACACTGGTTATTCCTGATACTCATAGTTGTAAATATCCTTTACTTCAGCTGAAAAGGAAATCCTTTTATTTTTATTTTTCCCTCACGTTACTTACAATCCTCACTAATATCTCTCAAGGTCACAGAGCACAAGCAAACTGCTCTCCTTAATCAGATTATAACCACAGCCATCACTGTGGATTTCATGTCAGCTCCTTTTGTCTCGATAAGATGGCTACACAGACTTCAAATTATTAAATATTGTAAACAGTCATTTTTTTCCCCACAAGGTGACACTTTGGATAAAAATTCCCATCTGTTCTTTTACAACAATGACCTTATCATTCCCGGGGGCAAAGCACAGGCTGACAGAGAACCACAAAACCGAGCTGAAATAACCATATATGGCTCCTTAACCCACTTTGGTAGCTTTTCTATAATATGTATTATCACTGAAAGCTTACATACATTACATTTTCTATTGCGTTAGGAGCTCTGGAAGCTAGAGATATCTCACAGTATGGAAAACTAATAGATATTTGAGCGCAGCACTCTCAAAGAAAGCGGACTGAACCACTTAAGGAAAATGTCACCTCCATTACTACTGCTTTAAAAATGTAGATAATTGGAACAGTTGAGAGGACCATTTAAAACCCTGTTTCAGACACTGACAAGTCTAGGACATTATTGTTCTAATTCCAGTAAATAAGTTTTTTTAGTCAATGGTCTTCCCAAATGTTATTATTACATTTGCACTGGATAGTGGAGAGATTGATAGTAGACGGCAGAGATGGATAGATGAGGTAATTGAAGCAATGAACTGGAGCTCAGAGGTGCAGCAGCCTACAGATGTGCCTCGTGTGCTGCGGTCCATTGGGTCACGGAGAGTCATACACGACTGGACAATTAAACAACATATAGTAGATATTACAGATACGAGATCTGATGTATCCTGTTTGAGATGCTCCAGAGTAGGCAGTTTCCACCAGAACAAGGTGTTATACTGTTGTCCATCTTTAATTGAGCATCTGTTACACATTTCGTCTTAGGTTTGCACATCCTCATCATACCCCTAAGGGTACAAGATGATCTAGATGTGGACCACTTGATCTTCATGTTCATGGAATCAGCACACACCTCTCTGATGAGGCCAACAGGCCAATACAAATATCCGCAGTTTGTCGTGCAGAGGAGACTTGTTCGAGATGTTGGCCTCTTTGGAGGTTGGGTCTGACTGATGCTTAACATCAAAAATTCACAAAATTCTCCTCCTGAATAGGAATTATTATTGTTTGGCCATACTTGGACATCTCTTACATATTTTGTTACAGATACCACTAATGTTTTATGACCCAATTCTGCACTAAGTCGATCTAATGCTCTAACAGGCCACATGGGCACAGTATGTTTATATCCACTGATGTCAAGTCATAACATTGTGAGGAAAGTCCTTGTATTCAAATTATATAGTTATACATTATTACATGTTTAAAGTATCTCTGCTCTCCCTCAGAAGATAGCCATGTTGGGCTCAATCCAACTGCTAATACCTGTGGAGCAGCCCGCATCGAGTGACCATGACTAGGCATACTCAGACCAAAGTAGCTGTACTCGATGAAAATGGATCCAATCGCAATCCTTTCATCTATCTAGTTTATTTTAATTTGTATCTATTTTTAATTAACCATTAATAAAAGTTATATTTTATTATACACATTTTGTTTTTGTAATATACAATATTGTATATTAATCTTGGGTGGGTACTAGTTTTAAAGTATACTTTTTCTATTAATATATGTCTTAACATATACAGTGCTACTTTGGAAAATTTCCTTAATCCATTGCAGTGAGCAGATGAATTCCAAATAAGTTAAGTTCCAAGCAAGCACTTCCTATAGGGATCAATGTAAATTGAAATAATCTGTTTCGGACCCCTCCTCTTCCAAAAAAACATATGGCACTTGCACAGGGGATCTTTCTCTTTTCTGTCTCTCAACACCACTGAACCCTGCTGGAGACTCTGAAAAAGGGAACTTCACTAGAAACCTATCAAGAGAAACTTACTTCTGCCATTTCACAAGCTACACTTTGGTCCTTCTAGGCACAGGCTGCACTTTGGTCCTTCTAGGCACAGGCGGCACTTTGGTCCTTCTAGGCACAGGCGGCACTTTGGTCCTTCTAGGCACAGGCGGCACTTTGGTCCTTCTAGGCACAGGCGGCACTTTGGTCCTTCTAGGCACAGGCTGCACTTTGGTCCTTCTAGGCACAGGCTGCACTTTGGTCCTTCTAGGCACAGGCTGCACTTTGGTCCTTCTAGGCACAGGCTGCACTTTGGTCCTTACAGGCACAGGCTGCACTTTGGTCCTTATAGGCACAGGCTACACTTTGGTCCTTATAGGCACAGGCTGCACTTTGGTCCTTCTAGGCACAGGCTGCACTTTGGTCCTTACAGGCACAGGCTGCACTTTGGTCCTTATAGGCACAGGCTACACTTTGGTCCTTATAGGCACAGGCTACACTTGGGCTTTTGTGGGCTCTAACCACACTACACCGGGGTGTTGTAAGGGAGTTGAGTTTCAAGCCAATTTTTGTCAGCGAGTTGCGTCGTTTTTCGGAAGTGACCAGCTCTGAGGATGACAAGAACCAAGGTACTCATGTGTACTACTAGTTGTATTATTCATGTAAGTAGGGAATTTGCCCATTAGACACGGGATCTACCCATTCCCTCATACGCATTGAGTAAGATTAACCTCCAAAGAATAATTACTAATACTACCTATTAAGTCATATAGAACAATATTATTTTCAAATACATTAGAGCCAAATGATACAAGTTTGTTTGGCAAAGGACAACTTGTTTACATTTCCATTAGCTTTGTTTACATAATTAATTAGAAAAATGATCTTGCAAAGAAAAAAACAATTAAGGCCAGTGTTGGAGTGTAATACTTAACCAGAGGCGTCATGTAATTGGACTGAAGATCAATAGGTATATTGTTGCAAATTCACAGCTAAATGAAAATGTAGATTTTTACTGCACTAAGCAATAAAACTTTGCACATCTATATGGATCCTTCTTTGATTATGCTGTGGCATGGACTGGAATTCTTTTTTTTTTTTTACATTTCACAGGTCTTGCTATTATAACTGCAGAATACAAAGTTTATCTGTTATATTCAGGAGCAAATTAAGAAAATATGTGTCCTGATACAAGTATATTTAATCATAATTACAGGGCCAGTGTAAGCTCCAGGTAAAGGGCTGTCCATCACTTGTTAGTTTATAGTGTCAGCAATAAAGTCATAGGGGTCCCCTGGTGGTCCAGTGGTTAGGATTTGGTGCTTTCACCTGGGTTGGATTCCAGTCATGGAAACATGAGGTCACACCACGCTGAAGCCATGCAGGGTTTTGTCTGGTCATCACTTGGATGGGAGACCACATAGGAATACCATGAGCTGTATGCTGTGGCCCACTGGAGAAGAAACTGGCAAGCCCCTTCAGTATCTCTGCCATGAAAGCGGATTTGCATGACCATGGACATAAAGATGTGTGTTACAGTCTATGAGGTCACAGAGAGTTGGACATGACTGAATGACACACAAAACAAAATCTGTAATTAAAATAAATCTTATTTACCTGAGGTGCTAGGTCTGTCTTCCCCTCCATGCTATATCACGAGTCATTGTTTAGCAGAAAGCCATGATATGGGTGATCTTATCAACTGGAAGCTATTTAACTATTCAGTAGTTGTGACTTATCTCCCCTTACCCCAGCACTGTGAGCATGTGTAACCACATGCTTATAATGTGTCTCGCAATGAACGCTGTGTACTTTATAGACGTCGCGCTTAAGGGTTACTGTGTTGGGTTGTGTTACTGTCTTGTGGTAAATGTAAGTGGCTTGCATTGTGTTGCTGCTTAGGACTTGTTTTTACATCATAAAGGCTAGTTTTACGTCCTTTGTGCTTGTTTTACGTCCTTTGGCCTCGTTTTCGTTTTTGTTTTTTGTCAGCAATTTTTTTTCTAGCTTAGGCTAAAAATGATCGTGAAAAAATGGCAAATATGGCTCAAATTAACTTGCATCCTCACTCACAGGCTCCCTGTCTCTCCCACTGTTGTGTGTGTTTTTTACGTTTTTACCGTTCAGTGATTCGGCCGTTAAACTCGGAATTTTGCAAGGCCCACAGTCCATATACGTGTCTCTGGTTCTAAGTCCTGCGGGCCGTAATTTTGAGGGCCTCGCTATGTCCCATGGGCCTCGGGATGAGCGCAACAGGCGCCTTCGGTGCTCATCTCCAGCCTTGCAATGTGCACCTTTGGTGCTCATTGCGGCATAAGTCCCCCGTGTTTCAACTGCTCGCTTCGCTTAGCGAGGCTCACAGTCGTGTGCGGTCGTCAAACATGACCAACGTTCTTGGTCCACAACTGTTAAAATGATATTTGATGTTTCCAAAAGCTCTCCAATGCTCAATATTTAGTTAGCACTACCAAATCTGCTGGTACTCTAAAAAATAAAACACAAAGATAATAATATATATGGCCCCTATTTGAAGCTACTTCTATATCAGGAGGGAGATATGTTAAATATAAGAGCGGCATCACTCTTGGACAGTAACTGCTGAATAGAGACTAATTTCTTGCACCAAAGTAGTTAGGATGTCCTAGCCAATCAGCTGTCAGTATCATGGTTGCAGCTTTGTCTCAGCCAGTGAGAGTGCAATGGATGCATTGTTGTACCTGCCTCTGATTGGCCACAGCTATTTATGATTTTTTTGCTAATTTATCTTGAATTTTCCGCAGCATTCCTTCTCAAAATCAAACCAAAGAAACTTGCTAACAACTTTAGGATGTTTATTAATGTTTTGGGGATTTTTTTTCTCATGTAAAAAAGTGTTTCCACTTACTACAGATGCATTCATATTGCATCAACATTAACATAGAATATTTCATATTTTTGTCCGAAACATTTTGTTAGGAAGCACATATATAATGTATATAATTACAATTTTCCTAGACTGAGCTAAAATATAAATTGAAGAAATATAAATAATTGAATACACTTCTTGCAGTGGAATTCAAAATAGTAAGCTGTGAAACATAAGTTGAATTAGTATATATTAATGGGATACCAATGGGACTGTTGACATTTTAATAACACATGGTGCATCAGATGATGCAAATGCAGCAGAATATTAAATAGTTAAACATTTACATCCAAAGGACTACTTAGCATTCTAAAATGTATGTGCAAATGTCCTTGTTCCTTTTGCATTCAGATCACAGCCAACTCATCTTCAAATTCCTGTTTCTTAGGAAGCCAGCTACAAATATGTAAATATGCCAATTTCCTCTCCCTGGATAACAATCCAATTTATAATATCTAAATACTCTTCAGAAACTAAATTCTTCTTCATGTTCCCAGATTGTAACATTTTCTGTAGTCTAAAGGGGTAATAAAAAATTAAATATCCTTGCCTCCAAACTTCCTCCCATTGCTCGAGTCTCATCCTTTTTTAATACGCTCACAAATTGTACGCCAGGACCAAGTGCTGACTCTAGCATGAAGCCTTAATTCTATGTGTCTGTATGAGCTCAGTTATTCATAAACTGGCACATTTACAGTAACTTCTGAGGCACTGCATTTCAGGAGCATGACAGAAACATTTTAAATTTATACCTCCGGTGCCAGAGAGGAAAGAAAGCAATTATTGCTGTTTTCCAGGCACTGTAGGGGTTAGAACGACAACAGACCAGAAAACCTGAAGCCTATTGAGAGCGTTAGTGAAAAATTGCTAAATGAAGACGGACAGGTTGCTGTCAAACACAGATATAGGATTCATAATGCTGGCTGTAATATATATCTGCCTACAGGAGTCGCTTCCGGATGTTACTATATACACTGTGTTGGAAATGCCCGAAAAAGCAAAGAGCGGTAGTAAGGAAGCCTTTTTATTAGGTCACGAAGCGCGTCGAGTTCAATTTTGTCAAAAGTCCTTTTTCTAAGCGTCATTGACTAACTATTTAGAAAGTATTCTCAGGGGCAAGAGCTATTGGGAGTCTTATCTTGTTGTTTATCAAAAAAAAGATAACATTTTATATATAGATGTTTCATGTATTATGAATGCATCTGATAGAGGAGAGTCTCTAGTGTATGCAAATATTTGTTTTCATAAAAAATTAAATTAAATAAAAAAAAAAAGCCAAAATAAGCATAAACTTACCCTAAAGTTTGCAAATTTCTTCCGTTTTCTGGCAGTTGATTTTGAGAAGGAACACCCTGGAAAATCCCAGCTAAATTAGCATAAAAGTCAAGTAAGAAGCTAATAATATCTGCACTGTACTGCTGTTGGCTTGAAGGTTAGTATAGAGTTAAAACCGTGCATTAAGCTGCTTCTGTTGGTTAGTACGAAGTGACGATTTAGGCACCTCTGGGGGTGTGGAAACCAAAATCTTTTTTTTTTTAAATGCAATAAATCTGTGTTTATATAGGATT
The DNA here is from genome assembly GCA_027410445.1 of Discoglossus pictus. Taxonomy (NCBI): domain Eukaryota; kingdom Metazoa; phylum Chordata; class Amphibia; order Anura; family Alytidae; genus Discoglossus; species Discoglossus pictus. The sequence goes on from CM050166.1 coordinate 15,600,713, forward strand.
ACCGTAATTAATTTAATGTGTGCTTCTCATATAAGCACTGTGTTTTAGATTAGAAAAAGCTAAAAGAAAATAGGGAAACTTCTATATACCTTTATAATATAAGCTAATTTAAAACCTAAAAGGAATACATTTTCATGTGACTTTTTTGCTTTAAATCATTCAGTATAATTGGTCTGAGGTTTAGGTATTGGACACCTAATTGTAGTTAAAAATATCTGATTACCTTATATATACAGGGTCAGTATAAAGCTTTGCTAGGGGAACATGTTGTATCAAGAGGTTTTCAACTAAAAGGGGACATCCATTGAGGTTGTAAGAAGAAAAAAGATTCCACCTTCAAGAATGAAAAGGGTTCTTTGCAGTAAGGGAGGTTAAACTGTGGAATTCTCTACCAAAGGAGGTAGTGACAGCGGATTCAATAGATATTTTTAAAAAGGGATTGGATATATTTTTAAATAAAGAGGGCATTCAGGGTTATCCTGGATAATTAGAGAGGGAGTATTGATCCAGGGAGGAATCTGATCGCCAGTATCTGGGGTCAGGAAGGAAATTATCCCGCAACCCTCCACACACACTTACAAAAATTGTCTTATGTTTTGTTTGTTTTTTATGTGCCTTCCTCTGGATCCATTCACAATTAATTCAAGCTATAATAAAAGGTTGAACTTGATGGACTAAAAATCTTTTTTTCACCCTCAATTACTATGTAACTATGACCCCACAATGGGGTAGCTTCACTCTGAAAGGCTGAGTAGTATACCATTGCCCCTTTGATAATAAGCAGAAATTGTACTTCTATCTTGACAAAATTGGCTATTAGTTTAGTCCAGGCTTGAAAAACATTCTCCCTGTTCATTTGAGTAGGATTGTTTGCAGTAAAGTGTAACATACGCTCATATAATAATAAACTCTCTTGTGTTGCTGATCCTCACAGACCGCGGGCTCCCTCTAGTCCGACTCACTCTGTTTCTCTCCTGTAACGCAACTTTATCCCCTTTGGCAAATAAATTGTAATATGTTATTAACCCATATTTTCTGATAAACCTTTACCTACAAGATGTTATAAATAAATTATATGTATATATATATATATATATATATATATATATATATATATATATATATATATATATACAGAATCAATGCTTTTAACCCAAACTGCATAACATAATAAATATACGTTTGGAAAAATGTTTTATCTATAGGTAGTATAGCTAGACAATTACTTAAAGTGTCGAACGTACTGTTGAACAAGTAATGTATAAAGAGATTGTGAGCTCTTCGGGGTAGGGAGCGCTATTCTGTTTGCGGACCCATTTGTTACATATTTGGATTGCACTTTGCTTGGATTTCTACTTACCTGTTATTTATACCTTTTGTAATTTGCCGATGATACCGACTGTGCTGTATTGTACTTTGTCAGCAGAGCTACGGAAAATGTTGGCGCTTTATAAATAAAGAGTAATAATAATAAAAGACAAATACAAATTAACGGATAGGGTTAGTTTAGTGAAAGTAAGATTCAGGTGTGTAGTGTTTGGATATATTATATTATCTGTTATTTTCATATGATATGTATCATCACCATCATTTCTAAGGACTGGAGTGGCCAGAAATGTCCAGTTATTCAGATAAAAACAATAATATTTCAGTTTCAAGTGTTATAATTTTTCTCTGTTTGACCTGGAGCCTTTGACCTTGACCTTGCACCTATGACCTTGACCTAACCTCTGGTCCCTTGCATCATTTTAACACCAAACCCGAACTTCACTTTATGCTCTATTATGTTTGTTTGGTAAATATACTCTTTGGACTCCTTGGAAAAAAGTGTTAAGTACAAATGTAAATAAAATAAATACAAATTTTAAATAAAGAAAGGACGGTGTACAAAAAAATATATTTTTAGGAAAAGCTGTGATAATGGAAAGAACAATAGATTAGTTGCTTCCTAAATGTGAACATTAAGTAGAATATGGATGGGATCATTTTGGAAATCATTAAAGGGATATGGAAGGTTTCTGGATGTTACGAGTTATGTATTACCCCTGTTTATTTACTTTTATGTACTTTATTTTATTAAGAACTGCTTAGAAACTCTGTATTTACTGCCTAAAATCCAACAAATAGTCCATGAACAGGTCTGCCCACTGTAGTGTATGCAGACACAGACTCTGCTGTACTTGCTGTGTTTTGTCTTATACTAACCTATCAGTGACTAACCCCTAGTAACGTTCTGCAACATACTGCTGAGATGCAGTTCCTGATAGGCTAGGACACTACACTGCACACCCAGCCCTACAGAGTCTATGTCTGCATATACTACAGAGGGCAGACCCATACATTGACTGTTAGTTTTATTTTAGGTAGTAAAAATAGATCTTATAAGCACTTCTTAATGAAATAAAGTACATAAAAGGAAATAGATAGAGCGGTATATTATATACCTAGTAACACCCCAGACCCTTTAGTGCCATATGACATCATTAGGCCAGATCTTTATGTTATTAACATTGTCCGTTCACACGAGATAAAACGGATTCCTTATGTACATCCTATAATATATGGCATTTCTTGGCTTGCACAGCATTTACATTTTCTGCTACAATGGAATTACAAATACTGGAAACCTCTGTAATGTCACCCATTTTTGCATTTGTGACGTCTGTAATAATCGCCCGCATTGTGTAAATCTCTGATTGTTTTACTTGCATTCAAATTAAAATGTCATCTTTGTAAGACGGCCCTGGCCGTATCAAGAGGAAGAGCTGTAATTGGTTGCGTTCCATTTCCACCCTCAATTATTTTAATGCATGACAGTAAATCGAGGCATATAAGAAATATTCAATTTCTTACTCATCACATTATATTTATCCCAAATGGCAAGTCACAAAGGGTAAGTATAATCTACCCTATGTGAATAAGCCATTACTGGAAAGAGATCAGTTACAGTGATCCAAAGGGGGAAGGGTGTAGTGATCAAAATGCACATGTGATGGTGATTCCCTATACATAATACTTTCAAAAGTCTCATATTTATAATAATAATATTTTTATTATTGTTGTTTTATTATTATTTGTATTCAAAATTGTTGCATTGTTTTTTTCTTCTGTTTTTATTAAATTTGTTCTTCTGTTTTTATTAAATTTTGTATTCAATATCTATATATTATGATCTTAAAGAGACACTAGCACCCCAAACTCAACTTATGTGTTTAGGTTATTCTTAAAGAGCATGAAAAGCTGACTCCATGTTGTGTTATTAATTTCTTTATTTTAAATGAATCAATTCTAGGACTTTCCATGTTGTTGTTGCTGCATGTATATGCAAATGAGTGGCTCATGCATATTAATTAGCCGCTTTGATGTGCTAATTGGGATAACAGTCTACTTGTCTGTCTCTGTAGTGGCCAAAATAAAGACACACCAATGTTATCTGGCAGTTAGACCCCTTTCCCACCCTTATCAAGCACTTTGAGTCACACATTATTTATTAATAAAAATAATAAATAATACACTGTATTTAAGATAAAGAGGAGAGAGCGAGAGAAAGACATGGGAGAGACAGAGGGCGCAGAGAGAGGGAACATAGAGCACATGATACAGTCATTTATGACGGGCAAGTTACTAGTTTTAAGCATAAATGACATGAAAATATCATCCCACTCTCTTAATGATTTTATCTCACATGATTGGTTATATCTCACAGTCGGGGTGATAAACCATATGCGTATCTTTAGGTGGTTGGGCTCCAAGATTACTCCAGATAGTGACTCCAGCCATGAAATTAATACTTTTGCTTCTTGAAAAGAAAGCTATGGCAAGTTTGGACAAGCTATTAAAAAGTAAAGATATTACACTATCCACAAAGGTCCACATAGTTAGAACTATGGTATTCCCAGTAGTAACACACAGATGTGAAAGCTGGACCATAAAGAAGTTTGAGCGCAGTAAAATTGATGCTTTTGAATTGTGGTGTTGGAAAAACTGCTTAGAGTCCCTTAGACTGCAAGAAGATCCAAGCAAACAATATTATAAGGAATGAAGCCAAACTGTTCAATGGAAGATTTGATCATGAGGCTGAAGCTAGAATATTTTTGACATATCATGAGAAGACAGGATTTCCTAGAGTAGATGCTGATGCTGGGAAAGATTGAAGGCACACAAAGAAGGGAGCAGTAGAGGGTGGAGATGGATAGATGAGGTAGGGAAAATGAGCTTGATAGACCGAACAATTAAACTACAACAATATCTAGGTGGTAGATTTTTTATTGTTAAATTTTGTATCAATAAGACATTGTATTTATTCTGATCTACTGTACAGATCTTCCAAGGGGGCATGGTTTTATGCTGTGTCACCCACTCTGAGAGATAAGTAATCACATGAGACAAATTAATTAGTAGAAAGAGAAAATTTTTATGCAATTCATGCTTATAAAGATCAATTTTCAAGTTTAGTTACCCCACACTTCCATTCACTATAAGTGGGGCCTTTTCTGTCACTTTTAAGCGCCACTTAATTCACTGCAATCTGGATCACATCACTGTGAAGAGCTCCTAAAACATGTTGAAATACTTTTTTAATGTTGGCAATATGTGCATTTTCCACCAAGAAATCAAATAAAAATCTGTTTATATGTATAAGAAACTGCCCACAGTCTTACTATAATCAAACAGGTTGCAGGGCTGTGTCCCTCATTCAAGTCCATAGTAAAGTTTTTATCAGCATGCTTTTATATCTAATTTGAAGGGAACAGACCTTATAATGGGTAATCATTTTCTTACAGCAGAACATTCAGGTTTCTGATCTCTTGCCTCTCTGGAACGTGAGCAATGCAGGGGGTCAGTGCTCCATTCCGGTGCGCCATGTAGTCATCAAAACAAAAATAAAAAAATTCTATGTGTGCAGGCATGGAATGCTGGATTTACCTAAAACAGGTCCGATTTGGGTTAACTGGTCAGAGTAGTGTAAAGGGAATGATGAGCTTTTAATCATAGCCTTCCCCATAAAGCATCATACACATGCACTTTTATTACTCATGCAACAGACAGTAGGCAGAATAGACTTTATATAAACAGAGACTTAAAACTTTAGATTTTTTTATTAGTGTAATTAACAAATAGATATTTTTTACATACAGTATTGCGCTCTTTCATGCCTTAAAGAGCACTTACAGTGAGGTATTTGTCCCTTTAAGCTGTCTCCATCCTTCAGCTTTGCCTATAGCATGAGAACCACTATCTATATTCCAGTATTTTGTGTGACTGCAGCCTGTGATTGATTCAGTGAGCCGGAGAAAACACTAACCTGTGAAATGGCTTTCTGAAGGGCAGAGGAGCTTAGACCAACGTGATTACATTATTGGAGAGGAAGTAACTAAAGAACAAAAGCAATAAATGTCTCCCACTTACTGCTGCCATTTTTATCATTGAAATGGTAAACATTTCTCACTAGCACAGGCACGGTGGGTTTCCGTGTCACTTTTAATAGAATATGTTTGGAAATGATGGATGTGGAAGTGGCTCTTGACTTAAAGCCGCAGTTCATGTTTTCCCCAGAAAATGAACTCTGCGACAGTTGAATGTAATCAAAGCCCTCCATCCAGCTGTCTAAAAAATGTTACTTACAGCAAAGACCCTAGAGAAATAATACAATGGTTATGGCGGGGGACTGGCTCTGACTTCTGACCCTTTTCTCTCAGTTATTGAAAAATATAACCATGTTGGATGGGCTTGCTTGTCGAGTGTTATTGTGGTTGTAGAACACCATAGTCAACTATCGCAAACACTAAATGAGAGTGTTGGCTCCTAAACAATCTACTACTTTCTGATTCCTATTTAAAGTTACATGGAAGTTTCCTGGATTATGAGTGCATCTGATAGAGGAGAATCAGTAGTGTATGAAAATATTTTTATGCAGGAAAAAAATCACAAAATAAATATTAATAAAATCATCCACAACACTGCCATTTTTTTTTCTGTTTTCGGGCAGTTGATTTTGAGAAGGAACGTCTCTGAAAATCCAAGCTGAATTAGCATAACATTCATTATTAGCTGTGGCCAATCAGCGGCAGGTAGAACAATGTATCTATTTCCATCCTAGACAAACCTACTCAGGGGGCAGCCATACTGACAGCTGATTGGGTTGGACAAAACTCTGCGCAGTTTATAGACTGGGACGCTCTGCCTACATAGGTGCTTTGGGGTGGAGCTCATACAAGAAATTAGAAATGCACAACCTGACTAATTACCTTTAGGCGTTTCAAGTCTTCATTAGTGTTTTACTTTAGCTACTTGTCCTTGGATCGGCGCTGGTATTTGGGTTCCTATCTGACACTCCTCAGAAAGGAAAATAATTTTACATTTATGGGGCATTCCTTCCCAAAATAAACTACCAGAAAACTGCATTTTTTTATTATTGTTCATTTATGGATATTTTCATGCAAAAATGTTTCCATACACTACTAATTCTCCTCTATCAGATGCTCTCTAATCCAGGAAAATTCCATATACCTTTAAAAAAAGGGCTCTATTGTTTTATTTACAATATATTAAATGTATTTAGGATTCCTTCCTGCACAAACTGCCATCATTGATAGTTACATTGTATTAAAATGTATTACCTGTCTCTGATTGGCCAAAACAAATTATGAATTTTGTGGGATTTCCAGGGGTGCCAGCTCGCAAAAGCTGCTGCTTGCAAACTTGAGAGCCTTAGCGAACATCAGTGTGTGTTTGCAGATGTTTATTTTGGGATTTTTTTCATGCAAAGAAAGGTTCTCATAAACTGGATTCTCCTCTATCGGATGCGCTCGTCCCTTTAAAAAAAATCTGAGAATTGAGTTGTCCTTTCCAATTAATGGCTAGTGAGGTCTAATTTGTAATTAAAAGCTGTTTACACTCTAGCCAAGCTGGAATCAGTACAAAGTGATGCCACCTCTTCACTCTCATTTACTTTATAAAGTCTTTTCTCCCACTGTACATAGTGTCAAAAAGTCCTCAATGGAACAAATTTAAATAAGTGCTTTTATGTTCTTAAATGCTACGAGAAAGGTCAGCGGGGCTCCTGTCACTTCTCCAGGTCGCTCTTTGAAAGCGTTGACGGCCCAGACAGTCACGTTCAGCGTGTCATCGATGTAACACATTTCATCTTCCACTCATTATGTTGCAAATTGTACCAAAAAAAGAAAATTTGGCCTCGAAACAGAAGGTTAGGGCAGCCTGATTTGTTAAGAGGAGCCGCAAGTGCTGACTGACAGACTAAAGATGAAATTCTGAAAGCGACCATGAATCAAAAATGATTCCATTCTGCCTTAGATCAGTCATGCCGCAAATAACCAAGGGTCTACTGAAGATTAAATGCAGAAGGTTTTGTTCCCCATGTACCAAGTCCTTTCAAATAAATACCTGGCAACTTGCCGAGAAGCGTGAAATAATCGTAGCAATCCTGAAGGCACATGAGTTTATTACATTGTGTATTTTAGCATTATTTAGGATAAAAAATGCATTCTAATAACTATGGTTATAAGAAAATAATATATTTTTTTTAATTCATACTTAGGACAACGGCATGCTTAAAAACCCTACATCAGTACCCTTGTAGCTCTGGTCTCATCTCAAAATACTCCCCGAGCTGCCCTCTTCCAATGATCTTCTTCTTTCCTCCTCTCTTCTTCTTTCCTCCTCTCTTCTTCTTTCCTCCTCTCACTTCTCCTTCAGGACTTTTCTTGTGCTGCCCCTATTCTCAGGAATTCCTTGGCTCACTCCACTTGCCTGCCTTCGTGCCTCTAACCCTGTGCAATGTATCGGTCACCCTCCTGTACCACACTCAAACCCTTTAGACCAAGGATGGGCAAGTTTAGTCCTGGAGGGCCACACAGGCCAGGATTTGAGGATATCCCTGCTGCGTACAGTCATCCCCCATGACTCACCTATGCACAGAAAGGAAATCCTCAAATTCAGGCCCTCCAGGACTGAACTTGCCCACCCCTGCTTTAGACTGAACCTTTGCAAGCTTATAATCTTATGTGCTTTAGTGAAAGCTCTATGTCAGTTAGATTTTAAAGGCATATATATGTAGGTTTCCTGGATTGTGAATGCATATGATATAAAATCAGCGATGTATGAACATTTTTTTGCATGAAAACATCCCCAAATAAACATTAATAAACTTAAAGTAAAGTTTGATTAATCTTTCACAGAAATCAATTTAAAAAAAAAAATTAGCATAAAATTCATAATTGGTTTTGGCCAATCACAAGTATCTAATGCATTGTATCAGTCTGTGATGGCAGTTTGTGCACAAGTCATCATGGAATGTGTATCTCCTGCACAAGGAAGCGCTCAGATATTGCTCTGTAGATCTCTGCATAATGCTGTTGTTGGCTTGAAGATTAGAAAAGTGTTAAAACCTGTACCCAAATGCAGTGTTTCAATTGCTAGGTACCAGGTGCCTATTTAGGCAGCTCTATGGGGTGTGGAAAACGAATGTTATGTCTAAATAAAATATATCTGTGTGGATAGAATGACTCCATGTAATATGCGTGTCTGATATAAGAAGCATGTGTTAGGATTAGACAAAGGGAAAAACAGATACCTTAAAGCTCAGAGACAGGGCCCTCCATTCCTTTGTATTGTATTAATATTGTTTTTACCTTGTGGTATACCCCTGTATAGCGATACGAAAGATGTTGGCGCGTTAAAAAGAAAGGGTAATATTATTAATTTGAAAGTTTCAGGTTTTATAACACAATTAGAATACTATGAATCACAAAGGGCACCTCCTAGCTGGAAGGTGCAGTGGTATCTGACAACCCAAGTCTAAGTGGTCCCTCCTATTTCTTACTCATCTTTGTATCCAATTAATCAGTAGTAGGTAGTACACTACATACTTTTATATGTTTTTAAATACACCATTGTCCTAAGCATAAGTGTGTGTATATCACATATATACTTGTCAGTGACGCTTGCAATGTTGGTCACGCACTTGCGTCCCGAAGAGCGGTAAGGTGAGAAGTTAAGACACGCGGGACTTAGGCTGCAATGAGCACCAAAGGTGCTCATTGCGCTGCGAGCCCCGCAGGACTTAGACGCTCATTGCACTGCAATCCTTGCAAAGCGAGGCGAGCAGTTGAAGCATGCAGTTCGTTCAAACACGTAAGTAGAAAACACCCAAAAAACACCAAAATAATTTGGAGCCATATTTGCCGTTTTCCGCCGCTCGAAAATCAGCAAAGCAAGGGGAAAAAATGGTGGACGAAAAACGTTAAAATTCTGAAACGAGGCTCTGCAATGCCAGGCACACAGGACTTAGAAAATACACAACGGCGCAAACAGTAACACTTACACTAACAACGCAACACTTACAAAACCAACGAGGACCAAAAGCCCACATTGTATGCCAACCAGCATTGCCAGCCTTACTATTTTATTCCCGTCATTTGTGATGGACTATTTCTTAGTGTGTGTATATATATATTAATAATAGGCTGTTATCTGGCTATATGTTGTCATCCATTTTTTCTAAAATTAATCAATCCTGGGAAACCCAATGTTGTTGCTGAATTTATATGCAAATGAATGACTTACACATATTAATTAGCTGCTTTGATGTGATAATTATGATTACAGTCTGCTTGTCAGTCTCTGCAGTAGCCAACATAAAGATCTGTAATATTATCTGGCAGTTAGACCCTCTCTGAGCCAGAAATTACCATACAGGAGCCTCCAAATCAATTTTAAATATTTCATAAAGGATTTACTGTAGAGAAAAACTGCTAGTACAATGTATAACCATTTTTTAATGATCTTTAAAATGCGATCATCTTCTTGTGGGTGTGAGTCCCTTTGAATACATTGTCATTTGCTTTTTGTCATAACAATGTTAGTTATTAGCCTTTTGATATTTTTTATCTTTTTTATGTTAAATGCACACAATGGAGGTTCCAAATATAACAGGTGCCAGACAGAATAGTTATGAGCCAGACAAACATTTTTTAGTGTCTAGGAGTACACATAGAAAGGATATGTATAATAACTAAAATGTTAGGAGCCAGCAGTAACATTTTAGGTCTCTCCTAGGATTTGTAAAAACATATGATATGGTCTCCCCTTCTGGATCGCTACCCTGTAGTGGTGAAGGTGCTTTCGTACCTCAATAAAGCTGTGAGCTGTACCCTGTAGGTAGTGTCACCCAAGATGGACAGGTCATAGTAGAGAGGTCAGACAAATTGCAGTCCACTGGAGAAGGAACTGGCAACTCACTCCAGTATCTTTGCCATGAAAACCTTATGGATTAGCACAACCAGACACATATTGATTGTGCCAGGTGTGCTGCAGTCCATATGGTCACGGAGAGATGGACACAACTGAACTACTAAACAACAACAAATAATCCAGTCACTCAAATGGGAAGTTGTTTTTATTTTATTGAGCATAAAAAACTGTCTTTCGCTACAGTAAATAATTTCTAAATTATTTAGAATCTAATTTGTGTGGCTCTGTATGTTAATTTGGTGCTCCGGAATGCTAATGTGCGACTCGGAATGCTAATGTGCGGCTTGCTGTGTTAACGTGTGGCTCAGTGCTTGATAAAGGTGGACAAGGGGTCAAACTGCCAGATAACATTGGAGGTATTTATTTTGGCCACGACAGAGACTGACAAGCAGACTGTAATCAGAACTAGCACATCAAACTAGCTAATTAATATGCATGAGATGCTCATTTGGATATAAGTGCAGCAGCAACATGACATTAATTCCCTTTAGAAAAAAAAAAGATTCTTTAAGAATTATCTAAAAAAGCACCTTGATTTTGGGGTGCCGGAGTGCCTTTAAGGACTGTAGTTTAAGAGACTTTATTTAGCACTCCATCATCACCAGTATTGAGTTGTTTACCTTAATTGGTAAAGATGTCTTAAAGGAACTAAACTGTGCCTACGGACAACTATGGAAAAACAACATCATACAAGCTATTCCTCCTAAACTTGTTCTTCCATTCTGTTAAAATAAGAACTAAAGGTTTTTTTTTTTCCTTTCACTTGGAAATACTTCTTATCAAAACGTTGAAGGCAAATAAAGGATGACATTTTGTTCTACATTTTCTGTACAAGAGAACGAAAATAGAAACAAGGAATAACAAGTACTCTTAGACAGGAAAATACTTTCTGCAGACAAGAGGACGGCTTCTGAAGAATATTATGGCAGTCATCATTTATTTACTGCTCCCACATACCGGGCTGTACCTGGGATGCAGCGCATAATGTTTAAGTGGATATAGTGTGGTACAAAGACGTGGCATGTTATTTATTCAGGCTGAAAATAGTCCTCTGTTGTTTAAATAGTGCTAGTTGTATCTTAATGGGCCACAATAGATTAAAATAAAACATAACTAGTTTGTGAAGTATGTAGCAAACTTACATTAGTGGTTAAGTAAACCATGAGCATAAAAGCACACAAACAATCTTCATATATATATATATATATATATATATATATATATATATATATATATATATATATATATATATATATATATATATATATATATATATATATATATATATACATATACGTTTCCTGGGTTTCAAATGTGTGGTGAGAAACAGGCAGTGATTATCAGAAAAATATGTGTTATTTAGATAAGTCCAGTTGTAACATTAGAAGGTTATACTAACCCTCACCCTAACCCAACAGTTTATCTAACTCTATGGTATCGGCAGTGATAATCTTACTGACCCCTCGCTCTTACAAAGTTATAGGCAGGAAAGTAAAATCCGACTTTGCACACCCACAGGAAGCTTACATAACCAAGTACATTGTGGAGTGCATCCAGATACAGAGTTTGACCTTTCAAAGGAAGTACTTGCTGCAGGATGGAATCACATGGTTGGGTGGGGTCTGCGCTCACAACTGAATCAGAGGAGAAAGAGAGAAAGAGAGAGACTACATATCCCAGGCTGCTTTGCAACACAGGAACCCCAGAGTATGATATAGATGTATCCGCTAACCTCTGCTTTCTCCTGATTGGCCAAGATGAACCATGAATTTTATGCTAATCTTAGCATGGTTTTTCAGAGGTATCAACTGACAAAAAGCATCAACTTGTAAACTGAAAAGATTTAGCAAACATCTCAAACATCTGGGTGAGTTTGTAAATTTTTATTTTGGTATGTTTTCATGCAAAAACCTGTTTGCATGCACTACTGATTCTCCTCCATTAGATGCATTCATAATCCAGGAAACTTAGGTTTGGCTTTAACAGACTCTGCTGGAGCATCAACGCATCCTTGACTGGTGAATGATAAAACAGACAAATAAGAAGTATAAACATATATTGTGTACATAAATCACAAGACTGTTACAAGATTTAGTTTTAGATCAATGTGTTTGCGTAGTTCAGTCATGTCCAACTCTCTGTGACCTCATGGACCGTAACACACCACTTGTTATTCATAGCAGAGATACTGGAGTGGGTTGCCATTTCGTTCTGAAGCCGCAGCATACAGCTCCTGGTATTCCTGGATGCTCTCCAATCCAAGTACTGACCAGGCCCAACCCGGCTTGGCTTCAGGGTGGTGTGACATCTTGGTTCCCTGACTGAAATCGAACCCACGTTCCATCAGTGAAAACACTGAATCGAACCACTGGGCCAGCTGGAAACCCTTTTAGATCAACAAATAAACAAATATAACTCTAAAAAAAATATTTACAAGGAGAAAACATATGAATTCTACATTATATTATACAAAATACATTATACTAACCCAATAAGATCCATATCCTTCAGGCTCCCTGGTCACTAGACTGTGGATGCCTCAGCATCTCTGCTCTCTTACTCTTCTCTTGGACTGAGGCATAGATTTAAAAAAAATGTTATGTTAAATTGTGGGCTTTCCCACCCGCCTCATCCATTAGATCTGGTGACAAGTTGGCCAACTGGCTGACTATCTTACACCCCTAATCAATAGCTCTTGATTAATCCCCTGTTTTTAACTGTATTGATCTATCTTGGCCACTCATGACTTCCCTTACAAAACAATGACCTTTTGTTACCTGATATCTTTCACAGTTAAAGGGATATCAGAATTGGCGGGATTATGAATGCATAATCAGTAGTGTATGCAAACATATTTTTGCATGATAAAATACCAAAATAAACATTTAAACCCGTACCTTGAAGTTAGCAAAATATCTTTCTAATTTCTGACTGTTGAAAATTAGGGTCCACACCCTCTCCAAACCCAGGCTAAATTAGCATAAGTTTCAAAAGTTTTCAAAAGAAACATTTGCATCACAATCTGGTATTGCTGTCCGTGCTGCAAACATGTGCCAATCTGTGCAGCACATTCCCACTAGAGTACACCTGCAGTTTGTATGTTCCCCGCATCACTGCTGATGTTGTTTATTTCTCTCTGTCCCTGTCTCCTGTGACCCCACCAATCATATGACTGGCAGCACTTCCTCTGGAGGTCACAACCTGTACCCAGATACAAATAGCCGGGTACACTGTAATGTAAGCGTCCTAGGGGTGTCCAATCCAGATAGCAGTATCCAGCATATAAATATGTAAGTACATTCAACTTTTCAATATAATATATATTTTTCTACTAATCAGTGGCTGTTTTTTAGGAAACATATACCTTTAACTAATAACTCTTATTTAATCGGCTGTTTCCATACTAATAGGTAACTCCATGGGAGATGGAGGAGCAAATCGGGTTACACATCCTCAGGACCTCCTTTGATGCGAGGCCTCTGGCATTTAATTAAAGAAATATACAAATGCACCATTGCAGTAACCAATTATTAAGAATAGAGATCTATCCCATTTAAAGTTTGCCGCTAGATGGCGCTGTGGACATTTTGCAGCAATGCCAATATTGCAGACAAGTTGTAACATTAGAAGGTTATACTAACCCTCACCCTAACCCAAACAGTTTATCCAACTCTATGGTATCGGCAGTGAAAATCTTACTGACCCCTCGCTCTGCACTGCCAGCCTCTGGAGACCAATGGTATGACTGTACTCTCCATCTCGCCTCCTAACTATAAAAGTTATATTTTAACATTATTCTTAAATCGATCTTATTGTGAGTGCTATTTAAAAAAACAAAAACAAAATATATATGTATATATATATATATATATATATATATATATATATATATATATATATATATATATATATATAAATGAATAGTACATAGGTGATTCTATTTGAATGTCTAAAAAATAAGTTGTTAAACTTATTTCCTGCTCATATTTCTCAGAAATAGTTTATGCACTGCATTCCCCGCCCAGTTTTCCCAGAGTGCAGTGCATCAACTGTATTTCTGAGAAATATGAGCAGGAAATACGTTTATTATTTTTTAGACATTCAAATAGAATCATATATGTACTATTCATTGTTTGTACTACTGTACTTTCACTCTTGACCCACCATATGTGAAACGATTGCTATATGCATAATATGATTTCAGGCTATCTTGGATAACTCACAAATACAAATACTATTTAATAATTTAAATTCAGTGTTGAGAACCTTTAATAGACAAATAGTTTAGCTTTTAATTAATTGTTGTGAAAGCTGAACATTAAATATAAGAAATGCCACTTACGGATCAGCGCTCTGTTCTCTGAGGCTACGGCGTGTTTTTTTTTCAGGACAGTGCGCTGGAGCAATGCAATTACATCTATATAGTTTTCTGTTAAATGATGAAGTACCTCTTAAAATGCCAGCGCTCAGATTAGCAGTCTCATCTGACATCTTGTGTGTGAGTGCACAATAAAACGTGATTTCACCTTCCCAAAAGATTTAGGTGTCCCAAGCCGTACTTTCCTTGACTGCGGCAGCCTTTCTGTGTGATTGCTTTGGGTCTGTGCTTGAAGACACCTTGTAGTAAATCTCTCAGACTTGCAAGGTTAGTTATATTAGAAGGACAGGGTGAGTAGAAAATGTACAGCTTGTGTTGTCCTCTCCGAGGTAGAGACCTTTACTTGGTTATCAGATGAGATATGTGTCTCCAGAAACAGGAAAAGCAAATTACTGGGCTTGTTATTGCCCCAAAAGAACAAAATAAACGGACACATTGTGTCTATAAAATAAGACTTCCTCAGGGATCCCTATCCCCAGAAGCAGGATCAGCATCTGCAAATTATTGGGCATGGTAATAAATGGGCCAGTGTGGTGTGGCACACAATATGTACTTACAATAAAATCTGATGCGTTTCGTCTATAAAATCAGACTTCCTCAGAGATTCCTGTCCCCAGAAACAGGACGAGCTTCTGCAGAGTAGTGGTCATGTTATATTGGTCGAGAAAGAAAAATTATATATATATATATATATTTATATATATATATATATATATATATATATATATATTGTATACATACAGTGAGGGAAAAAAGTATTTGATCACCTGCTGATTTTGAACATTTGCCCAATTTCAATGGTAGGTGTATTTTAACAGATAGACAGAATAACAAAACAAAAAAACGCCTGTCAAAAAAGTTATACATTTATCAATGAGGGAAATAAGTATCAGCAAGATTTCTGGCTCCCAGGTGTCTCTTATACAGGTAACGAACTGAGATTAGGAGCACTCTCTTAAAGTGAGTGCTCCTAATCTCGGCTTGTTACCTGTATAAGACCACCATGGCCAAGACCAAAGAGCTGTCCAAGGATGTCGGGGACAAGATTGTAGACGTACACAAAGCTAGAATGGGCTACAAGACCATCGCCAAGCAGCTTGGTGAGAAGGTGACAACAGTTGGTGCCATTATTCGCAAATGGAAGAAACGCAAAATAACTGTCAGTCTTCCTCGGTCTGGTGCTCCATGCGAGATCTTACCTCGAGGAGTTTCAATGATCATGAGAACAGTGAGGAATCAGCCCAGAACTACACGGGACGATCTTGTTCATTATCTGAAGGCAGCTGGGACCATAGTCCATAAGAAAGCAATTGGTAACACACTACGCCGGGAAGGACTAAAATGCTGCAGCTCCCGCAAGGTCCTCCTGCTCAAGAAAGCACAACTCGCCGTGTTTGGAGAAGGAATGCTGCCTATGACCCCAAGAACACCATCCCCATCATCAAACATGGAGGTGGAAACATCATGCTTTGGGGGTGTTTTTCTGCTAAGGTGACAGGACAACTGCACCACATCAAAGGGACAATGGACGGGGCCATGTACCGTCAAATCTTGGATGAGAACCGTCAAATCTTGGATGAGAACCTCTTTCCCTCAGCCAGGGCATTGAAAATGGGTCGTGGATTGGTATTCCAGCATGACAATGACCCAGAATACACAGCCAAGGAAACAAAGGAGTGGCTCAAGAAGAAGCACATTAAGGTTCTGGAGTGGCCTCGCCAGTCTCCAGACCTTAATCCCATAGAAAATCTGCAGGGGAGAGCTGAAGGTTCGAGTTGCCAAACATCAGCTTTGAAACCTTAATGCCTCGCTCCATTAGATTATCTTCCTGCCTCAAACCCTTTAAAAAATTACTAAGAACACACCTGTTTAAAAAGTCTTATCACCTTCAGCCATAACATGTACACTCCACATCTTAATAAAACTTACACCCACAATCTACAGAACAACACACAGACACCTCCAATTGACTAAACAAATTGCTTTCACACCGCCATCTTGCATTTGTCACCCTCTTGAATCACACCTAAACCTTTAGATTGTAAGTCTGCGAGTTTTCAATTGTTTGTCCGTGCCTTGGAAACAAGCTCTATGTACATTTGATTATAAGCTCAAAAGCAGGGCCCTCCATTCTTTATAAGGTGTTAAGTTTGTTTTTTGCCATTTACAAAACCCCTGTACAGCGCTACGGAATATGTTGGCGCGATATAGGAACTAGAGGGGATGAGGGGACAAATATAAGTAAAATAAACCAACGCGTTTCATCTATAAACCAGACTTCCTCAGTGACCCCCAAGGAAAAGGGCCTCGTCTACAAAAACTGCTTCTCCATGTAAAAAAAATCTAACAAAGTCCCTCCTAAAAGTTGCATATTTTTAATTGTGGTTCTTCAAAACAGTAAATATAAAAAAAAACATCAACTCACTGGTCCTTTAATATGATATTGTTTTACACATTGCATTTTTTATTTAAATAAATGGTTTTCTAGAAATAATATAATCCAGGTTAATAAAATGTGGATATATCACATTGATTATTTATTATTCAGTTTTTCTGCATTGTTGAATGTGTGTGTTTGCGTCTTTCAGTCATGTCCGACTCATGCGCGACCTCATGGACAGCAACACACCATGCTGATCCACTTGATATTCATGGCAGAGATACCAGAGTAGGTTGGCAGTTCTTTCTCCAGTTGACCACAGCATACAGCTCCTGTTATTCCTAGGTGGTCTCCCATCAAAGTACTGACCAGGCCCAACCTTGCTCGGCTTTAGAGTGGTGTGACCTCTTGGTTCCCTGACTGGAATCAAATCCAGGTCGCAGCGGTGAAAGCACCAATGCCTAACCACTGGACCACCAGGGGTTGATTGTACATGAGGATATTCACTAAAGTGGGCGTGCTCCAACCTATCGCTTTTCCATGATCTCTTTATTTTTAGAATATCTATCGTAGGCATTTGTCAGATTTTATATTGCTCGTGAGAAATGTGTAACCTTCAGAAATATAGCCATATAGATCACAGTTGAATTTATATTACATATGTAAGTTGTAAAGTTGAGCCATTTAAAGGCATAGCCTAGACTAAATAATGTGTATGTATGGTGCACTGCAGGCCCTCCGCCTGCGCCCAGCGGGCTTCGAATCGCCTTTAAATCATTCTGCTGTTGTATTTTAATATATTAGTATGGTTCTCTCATGTATATCATATAACAATGGAAAGCACTTTGGATAAAAATGCTATACAAATGTGAATAAATAAATAAAATGTTAGTTAAAAAAAAAAAAAAAAAAAATATATATATATATATATATATATATAGTTTAATTTTGCCTAAAACCCTTGTGTGTCTGCTACTTAAATATTATTTTACGCATTAAGCAACAATCCTTGGTGATTGTGTATATTAATATTTTTACTCATTCATGTCCGACTGCCTGTGAACCTCAGGACTGCAGAACGCCAGGCACATCTTTCAGCCACTGGTCCTCTTAGATCCCTCAAGCTCATGTTGATTATTATAATAACCTCATCTACCCATCTCTGCCTCCCCCTTCTTCATGTGCCTTCAGTCTTTCCCAGCATCAGAGTCTTTTCTAGGGAATCCTGTCCTCTCGTGATAGGTCCAAAATATTTGAGCTTCAGCCTCATGATCAAACCCTCCAGTGACCAGTTTGTCTTAATTCCTGAAGTATTGATGATTTGATATTCTAACAGTCCAAGAGACTCTAAGCAGTTAATTCCAACACCACAATTCAAAGGTTTCAGTTCTACGCGCTCTGACCTCTTTATCGTCCAGCTCTCACATCCATATGTTACTATTTAAAAATCTTTCTAAATTTCCATGATGGTACATCCTAGAGCCAAATGAGACTCATTAAATATGGCTTCTTTGTCAGGCCCTAATATAGAGATAGTGCTTTTATACAGAATCCTTCCGGATCTCTACCTTGTAGTGCTGAAAGGGGCTTGTTTATCTCAATGAAGCTGTGAGCTATAGGATGTAGGGTCATTCAAGATGGGCAGGTAATAGCAGAGAGGTCAGACAAATCACAGTCCACTGGAGATGTAACTGGCAACTAACTCCAGTATCTTTTCCAAGAAAACTATTTATTTATTTATATATATATATAAAAAAAAAAAATATATATATATATATATATATATATATATATATATATATATATATATATATATATATATATATATATATACATATACAATCTGAAACAGACATATATGCTTATCATGCTGTGCCCATATGGCCACCGAGAGTCAGACACGACTGAAGGACAGCACAACAACATGGAGAATGTACAAGAAATGCCCTTCCCCAATGTAAACAGTTGGATACCAACTGTTAGAAGCACTTCTAGAATATAGCTGTGGATTCAAATCAGTATCTGTTTGCTTATTTTTTTTACATGTATTTTTATTTATGTATATATTCATTACTAAACAACATGCCAATTATCAATAATATTAACATCTATTTTTATTATGCAAAAACATGTGATTTGTTGATTTCTGGGTATAAAGTGTGATGTAGAGTAGAATACTGTTAGAAACACTTTGAATACAGCTGTGAATTCAAATCAGTATCTAGTTCCTTCATTATTTTCTGCATTACTAAACCAGCCAATTATCAATAATGTAAGTTCTATATTTTTATTATCCAAATACATATGTAAATTGGTGATTTCTTGCTTTAGAGCATGGTGTATTATTTAAGGTTGTAGTGAATACTTGGAATCAGAGAGGTTTTACCTTAAAGGAGAGCTGCAGTGCAATGCTTCAAATAACAAGACTAATTTCATCATTTACATTCATTTAAAAAAAATTAAAAATATTTTTTTCCCAAAACCCCACATTGTTTTGGGAAAACTATTTTTAGAAAGTAAAAAGAAACAATATAATATTGCCCTTAAAGGGATATGGAAGGTTCCTGGATGTTACTAGGTATATAATATACCTGGGTATCTATTTACTGACATGTACTTTATTTTATTAAGAAATGTTTATTAGATTTTTTTTTTTACTGTCTAAAATTAAACAAATAGTCCCCGTATGGGTCTGCCTTATGCAGCGTATGCAGACATAGACTCTGTAGGGATGGCTGTGCAGTGTAGTGTCCTAGCCTATCAGGAACCACGTCACAGCAGAATGTTGCTGAGAGATGGTCACTGATTGGTTAGTATGAAACAGCACAATCAGTACTAGAGCGTGTGTCTTCATGAACTGCAAAAGGGCAAACTCATACAGGGACTATTTGTTTGATTTTAAGCAGTAAAAACAGAGCTTATAATCACATAAAATATGTAAGCAGATACACAGGGCTATTATATACCTAGTAACATCCAGGACCCTTCCACATCCCTTTAATACATTACATTTTAAATGACATCCTGTTGCAGTGCAGTCACTTTGATTTTTGATGCTCTGCTCCTCTAGAAGAAGAAGCTTGGTGAAGAAAATGGAACACTGCAGTGAAGAATAATTGTATCAAAAATGTAAATATATATATACATTTTTTAAATGTAAAATACTTAATGGACAATTGGACCACAGAGACCATTTAACCCTTTCACTGGCTATGAGTTCAAATCTGAAGTACACCATTTAAGTTATTGTAAAGGGTTTACATTTCCTTATTTATATATTTACATTTTTAAAGCATTTTTGACCAAAACACTTATGATTGATGTGTGCCCTTTTGTACAGTAGGAGATTACTGAGGGCACCTCTGGATGCCATGCACACACGGGCACTGCCAGCGGTTCTACTCTGCTAGTGACCCCTCCATCTCTCCCTCTCGGTAAAGGCTGATCTGCTTTATCCTCTGCTTATCTGTGTAGCCCAACCACAAATTTGCGGTGAGGCTAATCGCGCTTACATTGCTTTTTGTGAAATAGATCCGAGAACAAAAGAGTTTTTAGAGAGGAAATAAAAAAGCTTGTAGCGGTATTTTGTATAATGTATTATTAGTTCTGTCTGGCTCTGATAAGGAGATGAGCTATTTATGTGAAGCAGACCTTGAACATTTAGTATACCCTTAGACATCGGTACTTGTTTATAATTAATTTGCTTTTATTTTTGCTTTGTTGATCAGCTGATTATATAGTACCCCAAGTGTAACATTGCTCATTATGATGAAAACAATGTCCCTTTAAATGTTTCCATTGATTGCTGCAACTGAACAGGGAGTACGTTAATAGTGTGTGTGTGTGTATATATGTATGTGTGTGTGTGTATAGATAGATATAGATAGATAGATAGATATTTATATAGAGATATTTATATATATATATATATATATATATATATATATATATATATATATATATATATATATAAAGTCTACACACCCCTGTTAAAATGTTTCTGTGCTGTAAAAAAATGAGTTATGGTATGAAAAAAAGCAATGGGCAAGGGCACCGTTTAGTAGATATTTGCTGTAACCTGCAATGGAGTGCTTAGTGAAAGACGAAAAGTGTTTACCTTTGACATGGGAAAGGACAGTGCTTAGTAGATAAGGGCCAAATATCTGCATTGTAGTGCTTGTTGAAAGACAAAAGACAAGGGATCACTGAGGAGACTGAGCCGTGCCGGAAGACCTTATGTGAGCTGGGAGAGGGCCCCTTCCACAGCCTATTTATTATATATATTTATAGACAGCAATCATTAAACTTATGGTGGACTGAAGAGCGATAGAGTAGTACAGAAAATGAAGATTACATTTGTGATTATAGTTTAATGTCTAAAAAACAAGTTAATAAACTTATTTCCTTAGGTTCTCAGAAATACAGTCGTTGCCGTGCACTCTGGGAAACTGGGCAGGGACATGCAAATGAGACCACATAAGCATGGCTATTGCATAAAATATGTTCCTATAGTTAAAAAGCATTGGCGGATATATTTTTGATGCATCTCACTTGTGTTCCTCACTCTGTAGGTTCATTCTGTGTTTCTATCCTTTTTGCTTCCTCTCATTTCCTGTCTCCCTTTTTCCTCATTTCCTGTCTCTCTCTTTCCTGCTCGTCTAACCTCTCCACTCTTCTCTCTCTCTGTTTTCTCTCCCTCTTTCGGTTTCTGAAATCATTGCGCTTAACCGCGCTCATCAAAAGGATGTTTAGCATTTGCTGTCTCTTCCATTTGTCGTGTGTCTTTTTTGTCTCAAGCTAAAATCAGAAAGTCAATAATTGAATCAGTCATTGAGGCATAATGTGACCGTCTGATATGGATCAGAGACATTTCACCAAAGAACATAGCACAATTGTATTTTTTTCCGTCTTATGTAAGGAGGGAACCAAACAGTAAATGTCTTGAGATTAAGCAGTGATTTGATGGTCACTAACACTGGGAAAACATGACTGTTGGTTGCATGAGTTTAATAAGTTTTAGTCTTAGAAGTTGAGTAACTTTTAGTTTTGACTTTTTAGTAAATTTTTGTTTTATGAGATTAGTTAAGTTTTAATTTAGAAATTAGTAACTTTTAATTTCATGAGTTTAGTAGCTTTCGGATTCCTCGGCAATGAGGACTTCCAGATATAATAGCAAGCAGCAAATTGCTGAGCATGTGTGGCTGAGGGAGATGTCACAGGCTATAAGCATATCTGAATGGGCCAATGATTAAACAAACCCCCCCATCCCCTCATTCCATTCTGGAATAGATAAAATTAGCAGAACATACCCTTTAGACGCAGCTGGAAGTGGGACAGATACAAATATGGAATCCGGCAAACACAAGTGGTGTCTGCTTAAAGGACCACTCAATACAGTACAATTTGGAGCAATTCACAGCAAAGATCTCCTAAAAGCATGTTGATATACTTTTTAAAATACATGCATTTTTCACTGAGAAATCAAATAACATAAAATCTGTATTTACATGTTTAACTGCCCATGGCTTGCTATATTACTGCAACCAATCAGGTTGCAGGGCTGTCTCCCCTATTGAAGTCAATGGTAATGTTTTGTCAAACTGCTTATATTTCTAGTTTGAATGGAACAGGTTTTTTCCTTTTTGGAAAATAGCCATTGGTTTTTGACTCATTCTATATGGAGACTTTATGATACAGTACACCATATTGAACATACCATTCTATACAGACACATAGAAGAGTAATTATTGTACCCAAACACGTGGCCAACACACACACACACACACACCTGGATCTTCAACCTCCCTGGAATGCTAAGACCGGAAGATAGTTCCAGATAGACCAGATGCGGGTTGTGACAAGGCGCCATTTGTGTACCCCTCCCCACTCTGTTTTGTCTTCAACATGTAGGGTGTCCAGTAGAGGTAGCAGCACACATTTAAATTACAAAGAGGTGAACAAGACAATACTGTGTTTCCACTGGTGCTTACTTTGGAGCCTGCAAAATTATTGAAGATTCTTTTGTTAACCACCAAAAAAGACAGTATAAGAATAGCAGCCTCTAAATAACATCTACCCACCTTTATAGTTCTCCGGCCTAAGTCGTATCTGGGCGCTTGAGTCCCACAACGCGGATTAATCACCCTAGCACCTTTTCTGCCATCAATCACTGCCTTCCCCCATACAGACTCACACAGCGCGTACATGCACTTGGCAGTTTGTTATTACTCATTCAACAGCGAATGGGCCGGATAGACTTATATATAAACCGAGACATAACATTTTAGATTTTTTTAGCTGTTATTGGTGTAATTTTTAAAAAAATGTATAATTTTAACACACATGAAGTGCACTTACGTTCATTGAATCCTTTAAATAAAAATATAAAAAAATGCATTTATGCTCAAAGCTTACATAGCTGCTACTTTTGTGACATACTTCAGACATATATGATGCCAATACTTGACTTTTTATGTACTAATTACATTTCTGATATCTCTGTGGGTGTTTCATATTAGAAGACAATCCTATCATTTCATATAGTGAAACTTCTGAAGAGCCCCCAGTTCCACTTCCATCCGACTAGAGAAGTCTTCAGATTAATTATACTAAGCCACTCAGAAATATGGAGGCTGCAATTAAAGCTCTGAAGGTAGATCTCAAGGACAGGTTGCCTGTGTTATCAGCTTACCTTGTGCACGCTTCTTAAACTGATTAATTCACTCTCTCCTAATCCACATTTTATCCCTATGAATGAGGCCGCATTTAGACGAGCTTGACAGGCGCTCCCGAGACATGACCCAAGGTGGCTTTGGTTAATTTAGGCACGGCACAGGAAATAATGATAAGGCTTTCTTGTCACTTTCTGTGCATAAGCCTCCGGATGTCTGAAGGAAGAGGAGGATTTGCTCTTCTTTAAGATCACTGCAGGTTCTAGATGTGAGCAGAAATATCTATTATTACTTGTTTTAAGTATAACATTTTCTTCTTGTATTCAGTATCCAAGAGTTTAAAACCAATACAATGGCTTCATTAATTAAAGCAGAGTTTGGATAGGGGGGATAGTAGCTTTATGTGGATTAACTACTAAGAGGTCCCTATTGGTTTAATTTTTTAATTAGCTTAAATGTGCTCTATTGTACAATCCAATTTACCCTGCCAGTTGTATTGGCTCTTAGATTGGCGCTTCTCTAATGCGCAGTTTACTCCATAGCTGCTCCGAAGGTTTTTGTGGCTTTTAAATTAAACGTACATGATTATTGTAAAGTATGGTCTTGTGGGCATTTTATTAAAGTTAGTATAAATGCTGACAACTTTTAAATTATTATTATATTTATTATTATTCTATTATATTTATTATTATTTTATTATTTATGTATTATTATTTTATTATTATTATTATTTTATTATTATTATTATTTTATTATGTATGTATTATTATTATTTTATTATTTATGTATTATTATTATTTTATTATTATTATTTTATTATTTATGTATTAATAATAATAATAATAATAATAATAATAATACATAAATAATAAAATAATAATAATACATAAATAATAAAATAATAATAATACATAAATAATAATAATAATAATATTATTATTATTATATGTGACAGTTAATGGACCACAGAAAATAGTGCAGATGAGTATAATGGAATTATTAACATATATAGTATTTTACCTGGCATTGTGCTTAAATGGCCACTGTAGTTATATATTTAAAATATACTCTTTGGAGAACTTCACTTAAAGGGATATGGAAGGTTCCGGGATGTTATTAGGTATATACTATCCTTGTGTATCTATTTACTTTTATGTGCTTTATTTTATTAAGACGTGTTCTGCCTAAAATTAAAGAAATTATCCCCGTATGGGTCTGCCCACTGCAGCATATGCAGACACAGACCGTGTAGGGCTGGATGTGTAGTGTCCTAGCCTATCAGTGAGCACGTCTCGGCAGCATGTTGCTCAGAGATGGTCACTGATTAGTTAGTATGAGACACAGCAAGTACAGTAGAGTCTGTGTATTCATAAGCTGCAAAGGGCAGTACCATATAGGCAATAAGCACTTCTTAATAAAAAAAAAGTACATAAATAGATACACAAGGATATAATGTACCTAGTAATATTAAGAAACCTTCCACATGGCTTCAACAATATAATATACAATATACATATCCTATACATATATATATATATATATATATTTTTTTTTTAAGTAAGTTCCAATTGTCCTTATATTTAAGCTTAACACTCTGGAACATTTTCTTGCATGAATGATACAGCTCCACTCCTCTGGAACAGCCTATATAGGTCTCCTTCCCTGCTCCAAGACTATTCACTCCTCAGCTCCTCCTTATATCTCTCTTCTTATCTCGTCTTCACTCTGCTGAGGATATCCCATCACCCTCCAATACATTTCTAGAGCGCCTTCTCAGCTAAAACCTCTCACTAAAATCTTACTGGTAGCTCTATGTCTCTAGAATGCACCGCACCAGAAAACTACCCAGAAGTTGCAAGGAAGAAGAACATGTTTGTTATAAACTATGATAAACCTATGGCACCTAACATGCTTGTAATAAACTATAATAAACCTTTGGCACCTAACATGCTTGTAATAAACTATAATAAACCTATGGCACCTAACATGCTTGTTATAAACTATAATAAACCTATGGCACCTAACATGCTTGTTATAAACTATAATAAACCTATGGCACCTAACATGCTTGTAATAAACTATAATAAACCTATGGCACCTAACATGCTTGTAATAAACTATAATAAACCTGTGGCACCTAACATGCTTGTAATAAACTATAATAAACCTATGGCACCTAACATGCTTGTTATAAACTATAATAAACCTATGGCACCTAACATGCTTGTAATAAACTATAATAAACCTATGGCACCTAACATGCTTGTAATAAACTATAATAAACCTGTGGCACCTAACATGCTTGTAATAAACTATAATAAACCTGTGGCACCTAACATGTTTGTTATAAACTATAATAAACCTATGGCACCTAACATGCTTGTTATAAACTATAATAAACCTATGGCACCTAACATGCTTGTAATAAACTATAATAAACCTATGGCACCTAACATGCTTTTTATAAACTATAATAAACCTATGGCACCTAACATGCTTGTTATAAACTATAATAAACCTATGGCACCTATAATAAACCTATGGCACCTAACATGCTTGTTATAAACTATAATAAACCTATGGCACCTAACATGCTTGTTATTAACTATAATAAACATATGGCACCTAACATGCTTGTAATAAACTATAATAAACCTATGGCACCTAACATGCTTGTTATTAACTATAATAAACATATGGC
The DNA here is from genome assembly GCA_027410445.1 of Discoglossus pictus. Classification (NCBI taxonomy): domain Eukaryota; kingdom Metazoa; phylum Chordata; class Amphibia; order Anura; family Alytidae; genus Discoglossus; species Discoglossus pictus. Next base: position 15,627,115 of record CM050166.1, read on the forward strand.
ACCTAACATGCTTGTAATAAACTATAATAAACCTATGGCACCTAACATGCTTGTAATAAACTATAATAAACCTATGGCACTTAACATGCTTGTTATAAACTATAATAAACCTATGGCACCTAACATGCTTGTTATAAACTATAATAAACCTATGGCACCTAATAAATTGTATCAGAAACCTGCAGCTGTGTCAAAACATGTACCTTACATCATACGCTTGATCTTTTGTGAAGAATAATCCCACCAGGTTATCCAACTCAAGACCTGTTTACAAGCTGCAATGGCACCACATAGTCATTTCATCTCTTCACTTTCTCCAGGGCTTGGGTCTCACAATGTATAATTCATTGTTCTGCTTTAATTATCTGTCTGTCTAATTCTTGTGTAACTCTCTCTCTTTCCCCAGAGTCCTCGGACCCCTTTTTCAGACATAGCGGACGATGAAAAGATCTTTAACGGTGGCGACGAGCTATGGCAAAGCCAGAATCAGAGTCAGGATATGTCTGAGATCTCAGAGGAAGATCTTGACCAAATCCGCGAGAAAGAAGAAGCCATAAAACTGATTGAGGTACAAAGCTTGGGGAGTTTAACTCATATTGTATCTTATTCCACAAACATCCTTGTAAAGTAATTGAAGAGGTTTATGTGGATTCATTTGTAGATTTAATAAATTATTAGCAATAAAATCATTATTTGATAAAATAAAAAAAAACACTTGAATTGTCTTTGTATTGAAGCGTTTTAGGTTTCAGCTGATCTGCTTCACACCGTCCAGTGGGTGGGAGAGGATCTACCCTTGAGCCTGTCCTGATAGGAGTCTTTATCAGCTTCCTTTGAACACTGAATGCAAACCTGAAAAAATCTGAAAAAAAGCAGGACAGTTTCCTTGGCCGCTCCTCTCCCACCCTCTATAAATCTACTAGAAAGTGGAGGGAAACAGCTCTCATAGCCCTTCAAACACTAATGTTCAAATGTAAGTCATAAAAGCTAAAGTATTTTTTTTATTCAAATACTGGACTTCTTGCTAATTAGTCACTTAATAAACATAACCATATTTTATGTGCAATGTGGTGGCCCATTCAGAAGTAAGTTATTATGTGTCTTTAATATGTTGTTTGCTGTTTTGTGGACTCCCAAATTCTGTGAAATTGTAATTATATTATGCAGCGTGTTTGTGATTTTATTTATACAGTGGATATACAAAGTCTACACACCCCTGTTAAAATGTCAGGTTTCTGTGCTGTAAAAAATGAGACAAAGATAAATCATTTCAGAACTTTTTCCACCTTTAATGTGACCTATAAACTGTACATCTCAATTGAAAAACAAACTGAAATCTTTTAGGTTAGGGGAAGAAAATAAAAAAGAAAAATAATGTGGTTGCATAAGTCTGCACACCCTCTTATAACTGGGGATGTAGCTGTGTTCAGAATTAAGCAATCACATTCCAAATCATGTTAAATAGGAGTCAGCACACACCTGCCATCATTTAAAGTGCCTCTGATTAACCCCAAATAAAGTTCAGCTGCTCTAGTTGGTCTTTCCTGAAATTTTCTTAGTTGCATCCCACAGCAAAAGCCATGGTCCACAGAGAGCTTCCAAAGCATCAGAGGGATCTCATTGTTAAAAGGTATCAGTCAGGAGAAGGGTACAAAATAATTTTCCAAGGCATTAGATATACCATGGAACACAGTGAAGACAGTCATCATGAAGTGGAGAAAATATGGCACAACAGTGACATTACCAAGAACTGGAGCTCCCTCCAAAATTGATGAAAAGACGAGAAGAAAACTGGTCTGGGAGGCTACCAAGAGGCCTACAGCAACATTAAAGGAGCTGCAGGAATATCTGGCAAGTACTGGCTGTGTGGTACATGACAACAATCTCCCGTATTCTTCATATGTCTGGGCTTAGGGGCTAGAGTGGCAAGACGAAAGCCTTTTTTTACGAAGAAAAACATCCAAGCCAGGCTACATTTTGCAAAAACACATCTGAAGCCTCCGAAAAGCATGTGGGAAAAGGTGTTATGGTCTGATGAAACCAAGGTTGAACGTTTTGGCCATAATTCCAAAAGATATGTTTGGCGCAAAAACAACATTGCACATCACCAAAAGAACACCATACCCACAGTGAAGCATGGTGGTGGCAGCATCATGCTTTGGGGCTGTTTTTCTTCAGCTGGAACTGGGGCCTTAGTTAAGATAGAGGGAATTATGAACAGTTCCAAATACCAGTCAATATTGGCACAAAACCTTCAGGCTTCTGCTAGAAAGCTGAACATGAAGAGGAACTTCATCTTTCAGCATGACAACGACCCAAAGCATACATCCAAATCAACAAAGGAATGGCTTCACCAGAAGAAGATTAAAGTTTTGCAATGGCCCAGCCAGAGCCCAGACCTGAATCTGATTGAAAATCTGTGGGGGGATCTGAAGAGGGCTGTGCACAGGAGATGCCCTCGCAATCTGACAGATTTGGAGTGTTTTTGCAAAGAAGAGTGGGCAAATCTTGCCAGGTCAAAATGTGCCATGCTGATAGACTCATACCCAAAAAGACTGAGTGCTGTAATAAAATCAAAAGGTGCTTCAACAAAGTATTCGTTTAAGGGTGTGCATACTTATGCAACCATATTATTTTATTTTTATATTTTTTCTTCCCTCTACCGAAAAGAGTTCAGTTTGTTTTTCAATTGAGTTGTACAGTTTATAGGTCACATTAAAGGTGGAAAAAGTTCTGAAATGATTTATCTTTGTCTAATTTTTTTACAGCACAGAAAACTGACATTTTAACAGGGGTGTGTAGACTTTTTATATCCACTGTGTGTATATATATATATATATATATATATATCATTCTGATTTTGCTTATCACCCACTCTGTGAGAGTTAGATATGGAAGGTTCCTGGATTTTACTCTGTATTTGATACCCCTGTTTCTTTATTTTTTCAAGAAGTGCTTATAAGCTCTGTTCTTACTGCCTAAAATCATTCAAATAGCACCTGTGTGGCCTGCCCTCTGCAGCATAGGCAGACACACACTGTAGGGCTGTGTAGTGTCATAGCCTATCAGGGACCAGATCTCAGCAGCAAGAGACACCAAAGAGAAAGTCCTACAGAGTCTGTGTCTTCATAAGCTGCAGAGTGCAGACACATACAAGTACTATTTGTTTGATTTTAGGCAGTAAATACAGAGCTTATAATCACTTCTTAATAATAAAATGTACATGAAATTAAATAAATACACAGGGATATTATATACCTAGTAACACCCAGGATCCTGCCATATCCTTTTGTAATCACCTCCTGTAAGGAGAGTAACAGAGGGACGATTTATACTTTCACTTTAAATATCTATTAACAATCACTGATTCTATCTTCTGACGTCTCATTAGTGTGTCTTGTAAACTAATAAACTTCCCATTAGTAATGCTGAAAGCAATGGTAGTTGTAGCTGCCACGATTCCATTGGCTCCTCTGCCCAACTGATTTCTCTATATGCCTCTTTTCCTTTACTAAACGTATGTTGTTTCCCATCTCCATTTCTATGCAGTTGGCTTTAGATATAAAACACAAATTAGACTTTGCCGTGATCTCATATTCTCCCCGGCTCAGCAGTTTATAAGTTGCAAAATAAGTGAAATAAAACTCTGCTCATATAAAGTACCGAAAGTGAGCCAGCTGCAGATTGTAAAATATTTAGACTCTTTTGTAGCCATAATAAAGCCATTTATATCGAAAATTGGGACAGAAAAAGGTATTATCATGCAATCCTCCCATTATTATCCTGTGGGCTTGTCTGTTTCCTCATAGAAAATCCCTCCAAACTTTAATAGCTCTGAACCCTCCACCTCTTATATAGTGGAAACTGTAAAGGACAACGGGGGGCACTTTTTTTTCTCTAAAAGGTCTTTCTGAATAACTAAACTTGATAATGTGCTCGGGGACGGGAGATCTAAAAAAATCCCTCTCCGAATCCTCTCCATCTATAGATACAGAAAAAATCCTATCTCTTTTCAATGGCGATTTTAATGAATATCATTTAGTGTGATTGAGTCTTGGCTCCCCCTGTGAGGGCATGTTTAGTATTTTAGGATCATTATCATGGTCAAGTGCTCCATCTATTGTAGTATTAGAGCAGCATTTATTATGCATATGGGATGAGACCACTTCTTTTTGGGATTTGTACTCCCTTGGATATTTTTTCCAGCTATGAATGTTCCTTTTCTTATAATCCTCTTTATCTCCTTTGAATGTATTATTTTTTCTTTCATCTAACTCCATTCCAAACTTCTTTATGGAGTCATTTATTTCTTCGTCATATTTGTTAAATGTCTCTCTATCCTGACGCACTTAGAGATCAGCATTTACTTCTTCTGTCTCCGGTTCTATATTTCTTAAATTTTGGCCAGCCCAATCAATGAGATAGGATACAATCCAGTCCCATATTTTATGTATAGCTCATTTTGGTTAAAATGCTATTGGATCACAAGAGCAAAGCCTTTGTGGTCACATATGCATGTCCCTGCCCAGGTTCCCAGAGTGCAGTGTAATAACTGTATTTTTTGGAATTTTAAGCAGAAAACTATTTTTTTAACTGTATAGCTCAGTAAGATACCTATGTATCCCAATGGAGTTGCTTTTTTAAAAAGAATATATATATATACCTTTGTGAGTATTTTTTTAACATCCTAAATAAATATTGTTTTGATGTACTACACTATGTTCCACGCTATGCACTCTATTTTTTTTATATATATATATATTTATATTTATATATATTTATATATATATATATATATATATATATATATATATATATATATTTATATATATATATGTATATTTATATATATATATATATATATATATATATATATATTTTTATATATATATATATATATATATATACATATATATTTAATTGCAACTCACTCATTAAGTAACATTTGTCCAAGTGCTCCACTGTTTCTTATGATTAGAAACATTATATTTACCTTATATATCCAATTGAGTGTTACTAAAGACTAAAGAGGATTTGAGTGCTTTAAAGGTATAAAGAAGTTTCATGGAGTATGAACACATCTTCAGTTTGGAAAAAGACAAACTACATTAGCATAAAATTCATAATTATTTTTGGTCCAATCAGAGGCAGACACAACAGTCTTTGCAGCAAAGCATCATGATATACACCTCTCTCCTCCCTTGAATGATGCAACACAACAGTGCTACTCTACATTGTGCTCTGGGGGTGTGGAAGCCAATTTATTTTTAAATAAAATAAATTTGTATGTGCATAGAATGACTCAATGTAATGTGTGTGTCTGATATAAACCCGTGCTAGACTTGAAAAACATACAAACAGGGAACTTCCATATACATATAAAAAAAATGGTTTCCACACTCCCAGAGGTGCCTATTTTGGCATCTGGTACTAACCAATCGAAACACTGCATTAAAGTATGTTTTCTAACCTTATAATAACCTTCAAGCCAACAGCAGCACTGTGCAGAGATGCCTGAGCTGCTTGCATGTGGTGGGAACAAAAGACTACACATCCCATGATGCTTTGCTGCAAAACTGAATTCCCAGTCATCAAAACAATGTTGTAGCTGCCTCTGATTGGCCACAATGAATTATGAATTTTATGCTAAGTTAGCTTTAATTTTTCCGGGGCATTCATTCTCAAAATCAACTACCAGAAAACTGAAGAAAATGGCAAACTTTAGGGTAAGTTTATTAATGTTTATTGTGGGATTTTTGGGTGCAAAAACATGTTTGCATACACTACTGATTATCCTCCGTCGGATTCATTCATAATCCATGAAACTTCTATATACCTTTTTAAGCCTCTGCAGATGTGTAAGAAATGTTAGGCATGCCAAGTAACTCTTATCTGCGGGCTGGAACACCCATATTATGTTTAATGTTTTATTATTATTAGTAACGGTCGGCCCATCTTGCAATGAAATTACGGTTTATCCGATAACGATAAAATTCCTCCTGGGACGACATTAGATCTCTCTTGTGTTAATATTATCGGTAAAGCAGATTGATTTCTGTGGCTTCCTTTTGAAGGCAGCGTTCCTCCCGCTCCGGCCTCTAATGAAGTCTTGGCCCATTTTTCTTGCTTCAGGTCTCACTGACAGAGGCCATCATTTGACACGGGGCATTTTTCTAGCGCTGATGTCAGAGCCGAACTAGTGAGAGATTTACAGCCTACACCAAAACTAAATTCAATCTGCAAACAAAATGCAATCTATCCACACAGCAGTTCAAGTATCTTGGTATTTTCTTAAAAGGAAACCCAATTGAGGGCACAGAGTCAGAGAAGATTTTTTGGGAAAAGACAAAGGAAAACAGTTTAAGATTGAAAAACTAAATCTTTGGAAGAGAATTGATTTCAGTAGTGCTAAAAAGCTGCCAGAAAGTATATTGTGCAGCAATAATGTACTGGTGCCTGGAAATGTAACATTGATAATATAATGTAGTGGAAGGAACCTAGAATAGATAAGGGGCAAAAGCTTCAGGAAGGTAAAATAATAAAAACTGTTTTGCTGGAATATATATATTTACATTTTGCACAGTAAGTTAAATTCATCATAAGAGTACTATAAATGTGACAAGCAGCAGTTCTTTAAAATATGCATATTTTAAGCATTGATTTTTTTTTTCATGATATTTATAAAACTTCAGTACACATGTGTACACATGTTAGAAATATATTGATATATTTAGTTGGCTTAAAATATTACTGCTCGTTGCCTAATTGGAACTTGCCCCCCAGCAGGGTATAGAGAAACAAGGATTTAAGATTTGATGGTGTATTAGTACCAAAATGGTAATTCTCTTCTGACCATTATATTTATTATTATATAATTCTATATTTACATAGAAGCTTCACTAAATTAAACCTCAGGATAGCCTTATGCTTATCCCAGACATATCCTGGGGCCTGGACGAAACGTGTTGGACTGAGCTCCTACCTGGACATATCGTTTATAATGGTCATCAAAGACTTTCATGTGGTGTGTGTGTATATATATATATATATATATATATATATATATATATATATATATATATATATATATATACAGGGAGTGCAGAATTATTAGGCAAGTTGTATTTTTGAGGATTAATTTTATTATTGAACAACAACCATGTTCTCAATCAACCCAAAAAACTCATTAATATCAAAGCTGAATATTTTTGGAAGCAGTTTTTAGTTTGTGTTTAGTTTTAGCTATTTTAGGGGGATATCTGTGTGTGCAGGTGACTATTACTGTGCATAATTATTAGGCAACTTAACAAAAAACAAATATATACCCATTTCAATTATTTATTTTTACCAGTGAAACCAATATAACATCTCAACATTCACAAATATACATTTCTGACATTCAAAAACAAAACAAAAACAAATCAGTGACCAATATAGCCACCTTTCTTTGCAAGGACACTCAAAAGCCTGCCATCCATGGATTCTGTCAGTGTTTTGATCTGTTCACCATCAACACTGCGTGCAGCAGCAACCACAGCCTCCCAGACACTGTTCAGAGAGGTGTACTGTTTTCCCTCCTTGTAAATCTCACATTTGATGATGGACCACAGGTTCTCAATGGGGTTCAGATCAGGTGAACAAGGAGGCCATGTCATTAGATTTTCTTCTTTTATACCCTTTCTTGCCAGCCACGCTGTGGAGTACTTGGACGCGTGTGATGGAGCATTGTCCTGCATGAAAATCATGTTTTTCTTGAAGGATGCAGACTTCTTCCTGTACCACTGCTTGAAGAAGGTGTCTTCCAGGAACTGGCAGTACGACTGGGAGTTGAGCTTGACTCCATCCTCAACCCAAAAAGGCCCCACAAGCTCATCTTTGATGATACCAGCCCAAACCAGTACTCCACCTCCACCTTGCTGGCGTCTGAGTCGGACTGGAGCTCTCTGCCCTTTACCAATCCAGCCACGGGCCCATCCATCTGGCCCATCAAGACTCACTCTCATTTCATCAGTCCATAGAATCTTAGAAAAATCAGTCTTGAGATATTTCTTGGCCCAGTCTTGACGTTTCAGCTTGTGTGTCTTGTTCAGTGGTGGTCGTCTTTCAGCCTTTCTTACCTTGGCCATGTCTCTGAGTATTGCACACCTTGTGCTTTTGGGCACTCCAGTGATGTTGCAGCTCTGAAATATGGCCAAACTGGTGGCAAGTGGCATTGTGGCAGCTGCACGCTTGACTTTTCTCAGTTCATGGGCAGTTATTTTGCGCCTTGGTTTTTCCACACGCTTCTTGCGACCCTGTTGACTATTTTGAATGAAACGCTTGATTGTTCGATGATCACGCTTCAGAAGCTTTGCAATTTTAAGAGTGCTGCATCCCTCTGCAAGATATCTCACTATTTTTGACTTTTTCTGAGCCTGTCAAGTCCTTCTTTTGACCCATTTTGCCAAAGGAAAGGAAGTTGCCTAATAATTATGCACACCTGATATAGGGTGTTGATGTCATTAGACCACACCCCTTCTCATTACAGAGATGCACATCACCTAATATGCTTAATTGGTAGTAGGCTTTCGAGCCTATACAGCTTGGAGTAAGACAACATGCATAAAGAGGATGATGTGGTCAAAATACTCCTTTGCCTAATAATTCTGCACTCCCTGTATATATATATATATACATATATATATATATATATATATATATATATATATATATATATATATATAAATATATATATATATATATAAAATTAACTTTTATTTGTAACGCGCCAACATGTTCCGTAGCTCTGTGCAGGGGATAAGAAAAAAGAAGAATACAATATTAACAAACTGTAGAATGGAGGGCCCTGTTTTGAGCTTAGAATCTTTGCAGAAAGTGCTTTTTTCCAAAGCATCCTACAAGACTGGAAACTCACTACTTACAATCTTATTATATATATATATATATATATATATATATATATATATATATATATATATATATATATATATATATATATATATATAAATTAGGAACATTTTTGTCTAAAAAGGGATAAAAAACATTTTTGCTGCTCAGAATTCCCAGAAATACAGTTGCAAGGCACTGTGGGAAACTGGGTGGGGACATGCAAATCAGTTCCCAATGTATGTTCACTCTTTATTCCAATACCTTTATACATGGCTCATTTTAGTCATATCACTGCATAACACAGCTTTTAAATATAGCATTGGATGGATTATGCACAAGTTAGGAGACCTACCCACAAACAGCTATTTCAATCTTAAATGGATCTCATTAGTGTGGGGCTGGGACTGAACTTGTGCCATAGATTTGTGGGAAGGTTATTAAGCACAACATCATTTAGTTTTTGGTGGGTAAAAGAGTGATAGATAGCTATATTATATAGCAATTGAGGTTGAAAAAAATACCTTTTAATTTTTTATTTTATTTGAAGTAGTATTTCTATGTGTGTCTAAATAAATATATTTATCAATTCGACATATTGTAGTCCTCTGGTACTATCTATTTTTTTTCTTAAATTATCTAAAGGGCCACTTAATTCAGTACATCATTCTACAATTTAGACCACATCTTGGAATACTGGACTCTGCCAAAATAGGAAAGCCATTGGGTTTAACTGGTAAGTTAACCTGAGTCCATGGGTATGTTGTGCTATCATAGCCTTTGTATTAGAGCCTCACACATTGCATGCTCTACTGAATACTCTGCTAATTACGTATGAAATAGCCAGTGGGCAGGATAGACTTGTAAGTAAACAGAGAGTTAAAACTTTAAAACTTTTTTACCTGTTATTAGTGTAATTGACATTTTAACTTGTAGTCGTGTGCTCTTTCACACCATGAAGAGCACTTACAGTGAGTGCAGTAGCCCTTAAATTGTGTTCGACCTGGCTATTTCAACTTGAAGTTGCCCCACTTATTTGCTACCCTCTCTGTAAAGAGCAACTGTAGATTCAAATGACTTCCAGAGCAGGACTTTTGGAATAAAAATGAATGAACACACAATTTGAAATGTCTTATTTAAGACTCAATCTATAAGTGTGCGCTTTCCATGGTCCTGAAGCGTTGCATGCGGTAATGATATCTTGGTTCTTTTGCTGTGTGTTAGACATAGATTGAAATGGTCTTCCATTGTGTCACTATGTAGACACTGGCCTCATATTACAAGAAATGTTGAAGGAGAAGGGAGTAAGTGGATGAAAGATACATTAGCGAGCAGAGGTGAGAGACGACCGACAAAGGAGGAGCTCTCCGACAAAGAGGGGAGGGTGCTGGGGTCACCCATACAACTAGTGAACAAAAGAAGAAAGGATACTAACAGGCATGGAGTAGAGCGAGCGTTTCATACAATGCTTCAGTAGCCAGTACCGACAAAGATAAATATGGAGAGGTACGTGGAGTTCAGATTGCACCAGCCTGGACGCACGAAACAGGCTCAAATCCAGAAAAGTTTTAAGCATTGTGATTAACCCTTTCACTGGGCTAGTTACAATTCATACTTATTTTACCAGCCAATGTATTTTAACCAAACATTGTTAACAGTAGGCACATTCTAACGCAACTGCAACTCTCATATCTGTGCACCCTCATTATTTTAATCTTAAAGGTACCTGGATTATAAGTGCATGTGATAGAAAATAAACATTAATAAACTTACTGTAAAGTTTGCAAAATGTCTTCATTAATTTTGAGAAGGAACGTCCTTGAAAATCCAAGCTAAATTAGCCTAACATTCATAATGTGTTATGGACAATCAGAGGCAGGTAGAACAATGTATCTGATTCCCTATCACTGGCTGAGATAAAGCTGCTCGGGAGGCAGCCGTGATACTGACGGCTAATTTGCTAGGACACAACTCCACATAGCTCACTAGCTAGGACGCTCTGCCTACATGGGTACCTTCGGGGTGGAGCTCATATAAGACATTTTAAATGTACTTTGAATTACAATTATACAGAATTCCTCAATAAAAGTATTTGATATGAGACGCCTATTCAGACAAACGCATGATATCCCACAGATACCTTTAAATATGGTCTAAAGTTAAAAAATCAGAATATAACATTTATAGGCTAGTGGATATTATCTGTCTACAGGTTTTCCCTATATTTTGTCTTAAGAACACAGTGAAATCCCATTAAATCCTATAGATACCATAAAATCTTCTCCAACCTGTACCGAAGCCCTAGAAAGAACCAATACATAAGTAATGAAATATGAATGTAGCAAATAAGAGATTTCTTATTTTGCTGTCTATAGGGAGCCTCTGCTGTTGGCCCCTTGACCGCTTCATGTGACCTTGGGCAAATTATTTCATTTTTCTTTGCCTCCAATAGTATAAATTTGATTGCACGCTCCCTCTGGGATTAATTGAGCTATATGTTCTATTATGTACCATGCCCTTTAGCTTGAAAGCACCATGAACACTTGTCATTGTTATATTGGCCTGCACAGAGGACATGTCCCTGACCCAGGCCTGACTGCAAGCATTACTTCCCACAATCTTATGAACACTACAAATCTTCTCCATATTGGTAAAATCTTAAAATTGAATTAAATCACTAAAATACTACTTTAAATAACTAGAGTAAAAAATAAAGAAAATATACATTTCTTAAATCCTTTAACAACAATTATATTTAATGATATATTATATATGTTTTTCTTTATTGTGTAATTATTTATTATTATATATTTAATCATTTCATTGTTGAATATCACTTTCCCTATTAAATAACTAAAATACTACTTTAAAGAACTAGAATAAAAAATGAAGAAACTATTTTTTTAATCTTAACAACAATTATATTTAATTATATATTTTATCATTTTTAAACTTATTTATTATCATATATTTATTTCATTGTTAAATGTCACTTTCACTATTAAACAATTAAAATACTTATATAAAGCATTATAATAAAAAATGAAGAAAATATATATTTTTAAATCTTTTAACAATTACATTTAATTATATATTATATAATTATTTTATTATAATTGTTTTCCGCTATTGTGTAATTATTTATTATTATATATTTAATTATTTCATTGTTAAATATCACTTTCACTATAAAATAACAAAAATACTACTTTAAAGAACTAGAGTAAAAATTAAGAAAATATTAATTTCTTAAATCCTTGAACAATTATATTTAATTATATAATATTTTATTATAATTTTTTTATTTATTGCATAATTATTAATTTAGTTATACATTTAATTATTTCCTTCTTAAATATCACTTTCACTATTAACTAAAATACTACTTTAAAGGACTAGAGTAAAAAAACAAAGAAAATATACATTTCTTAAATGTTTAAAGACAATTCTATTTAGTTATTTCACTGTTAAATGTTACTTTCACTATTATCATTTTTTATTTCAACTGGGCATGCTCCTCTTCATTATCCCCCACTGATAATCTTAATTTAATTTCTGCTGATAAAACCATTACATTAGAGGGTGGATCTTTCAGTTAATTTATGCATTAAGTAAGTATAATTTCTGTATCCTTTTTAAGGCACTTTCAATAAGAATTTTTAAGTGGCTTAAATACTACTTTAAAGAACTTTCACTTAGAATGTGTAATTATTTTAATTTTAACTACGGTTATATTTATATGTATGTGTTTTATTTATTTTATTCACTAAAATGTATTTTCTTCTGTGTTAGTTTAAGAACCAACTATCTCAGAACCAACTTATAAACTTTAAATGACTATTGTATTTTGGGGGCTACAACATTAGCAGCTGTGAACAGAGAAAATTCTGTTTCCATATTTATCTACTGAACAGTGGAGGCACTTGTAGGGTAGGGGTGCGAACATAGGGTTATTTGTTAAATTATTGGTGCATTTAGAAGCTGAAACCTACTCCCTTCCCGGCAGCTTTGTCTTGCAAAAAAAAATAATTAAGAAAAAGCCCCAACATGCAGCCTTTACCACAGTTTCATGGACATTATTGACAAGTTCCAGTTAAAGCTTTAAAAAATATTTTTGTATAATTAAAATTTTGCTTTATGACACTTTCCTACCAAATGTTTAAAATATTTGAAGGATGAATATATCACATATTATAATTGTCTTACTGCGAGTTGTCGTCACGCTTTGCGTCCCTCGCAAAGGAAGGGCCGCAACTGACCACAACTCGCAGTTTCACCATGGCTCCCATCAGCCCTACTGCAGGCGTGCACGGGTAGCCGGCAAGCGTGCGCGCGCGCGAAGACGTCGCGTGCGCGGGTACCCGGGCAGGCAAGCGCGCGCGCACGCGAAGACGTCACACAAGCGTGCGCGCGCACGCGAAGACGTCACACACGTGTGCGCGCGCGCATCTACAGCAATGAGGTGAGGGAGAGAGACACAGGGAAGAGTGACAAGGAGGGGAGAAGCAGGGGAAAAGATACATGAGGGAGGGAGGGAGAGGAGGAGGGGAATAGAGACACGAGAGGAGGGTGGAAGAGAGACACAGGGGAAGTGAGATACAGGGGAGGGGAAGAGAGACACAGGGGACAGGGGAAGAGAGACACAGGGGACAGGGGAAGTGAGATACAGGGAAGGGGGAAGAGAGGCACAGGGGAGCGAGAAGAGGAGGGGGAAGAGAAACACAGGGGAGGGAGAGGAGGGGGAAGAGAGACACAGGGGAGGGAGGGGAGGAAGAGAAACGGGAGGGAGAGGAGGGGAGGAATAGACATGGGGGAGGAGACACAGCGGAGGGGGGAAAAGATGAGGGTCAGGGGGTGGAGAGACACAGGGGAGGGATGAGGGGGGCAGAGAAACAAGGAAGGGAGAGGGGGGAAAGACACAGGGGAGGGAGGAAAAGATGAGGGTCAGGGGGTGGAGAGACACAGGGGAGGGAGAGGGGGAAGGAGAAACAAGGAAGGGAGAGGGGGGAAAGAGACACAGGGGAGGGAGAGGGGGAAAGGGAAACAAGGAAGGGAGAGGGGGGAAAGACACAGGGGAGGGAGAGGGGGAAGGAGAAACAAGGAAGGGAGAGGGGGGAAAGAGACACAGGGGAGGGAGAGGGGGGAAAGAGACACAGGGGAGGGAGAGGGGGGAAAGAGACACAGGGGAGGGAGAGGAAGTAGAGGGCGGGAGAGGCTCACAATGAGTTCCAAAGCCACTCATTGCAAGGCCCGAGATGAGCGCTGACGGAGCTTTTCGCAAGGCCAGTAAAGTAGAGGGGGGAGAGGTTCGCAATGAGCCCCTCAAGTAGAGGGGCTCGCAATGAGCGCCGAAGGCGCTCATTGCGAGGCCCGTGATTAGCGCCAAAGGCGCTCATCGCGAGGCCAATAAAGTAGAGGGGGGGAGAGGCTCGCAGTGTGTGACAAACACCATTGCCAGGCTTCAATTTATTGCCGTCATTTTTGACGGGCAAGTCGCTAGTATATATATATATATATATATATATATATATATATATATATATATATATATATATATATATATTGCCATAAAATAAAAAATGTTGTGATCAATAGCCCCCCCCAAAAAAATAATATTATTATTAGAGTTTTTTGTAAAGCGCTAACATATTCCGTAGCGGTGTACATGGGTTAAATACAAAGAAAAATAAATACAATAGCACAAGTTAGGTACCAGCCCAAAACTGATAAGATCCATTTAAGATTGAAACAGCTGTCTGTGGGTATCTCCTAACTTGTGCATAATCCATCCTATGCTATGCTTCAAAGCTGTGTAATACAGCAGTCATATGCGATAAGGATCTGTTTATAAAGTGGTTTGAATTAGAGTGAAAACACATTGTGGGCTCATTTGCATGTTCCCACCCAGTTTCCCAGAGTGGAGTGCAATAACTGTATCTCTCTGAATTTTGAGGAAATATGATTAGTTACATTTATTTATTTTTATTTATTATTTTTTTCTTTTTAAAGGTCCCTTTTTTAATTTCTGTTGGCTGTTTGAGTTCCCAGACTTTGCTCCTCTTTGTGGGGATATTCCTGCTAGGACTAAAACTCTAATGGCCGTGGCATTTGCTGAGTTTCATTTATATGACGGATGTATCTTTACCCAAATCTGGCACCTATAACTATTATTAAACTAAAAGGGGGTACTGCCAAGAAGATATATTGTACACTGCATCCCAAGATACAATATCAGAGAGAAATTATATTTCAAAATTACAAGATCTGTCTTATTAAAAAAAAATTGCTATTTTTAGCCAAAATCAAAAGATCTAGTGTGATTTCCTACTATAGCAGGTCATGGGATCTGGTTATTTGAGGCCACATTTTCTGATCTGAATAGTTGAACATTTGTCCGGATATCTGGCTATTGGTATTTTCATTGCAGCAGATACAATCTTCCTCTGCATTCAAGGTTATCTCCTAGGAGAACCTAAAATCAAAGAAATAGTCCCTGTATGGTCTGCCCACTGCAGCGTATGCAGACACAGACTCTGCTGCACTTGCTGTGCTGTGTCTTGTACTAACCAATCAGTGACCTGCAACATTTTGCAACATACTGCTGAGGCGTTGCTCCTCATAGGCTAGAACACTACACTGCACATCCATTTCTATAGAGTATGTGTCTTCATACGCTGCAGTGGACAGACCCATAGAGGGACTATTTGTTTGGTTCTAGGCAGTCAAAACCGCTTATAAGAAAATTACTAGCATGCAAAAGGTGTGCAAAGAACAGTATATGTGCCGTAATGCACCTGCCACTCCAGATTATTACCTACAGCAGCAGAAAGCTACAAAAAAAACAGCAATAAGAATATCTTTTTATATATATATACTTTTAGAAAACCTCCTGGCTTAGGTGTGATTGCTTCTGCCAGGTACCCTAGAAGTGTCCTAATTATAAGGAACTTGACTTTAGAACAGTCCTTCATTTTTTAGCTATTGCATTCAAGTTTGCTGTAATAGTTTCAGAAATGTTGTCTGTTCCTAAAGTGGCAAGAACTGTGTATTCAGATAAACATCTCAATTCCCTTATCTTGAAAGGATGGCACTTGACAAGAGGAGGTTATCACAGTAAGATAATCCTCCCCCTTTGGCTACAGACCAACTAGCTATATAAGATGAAAGTGCTTGTTTATAAAAATAATTGCATGCTCATAGCTTATGCAGCTTTTAATGATGCTAGTTTATTGCTTCATGACCTGACTATGTGTAGATTAGGGGCCAGAACGGAGAGGGGAAATTAGAGAAACCTTCAGATATTGCATAGTGCTATATATTGATGAATGTAAAGAGGGAAGGCTATTTTACAGAAAAGCAGCAAAATAGTGGAATAATTTTCATTGGAAATGATAGAGTCAAAAACAGGGCCAGTGTGCTCAATGTCTTGGTGTGAAAGAGTTCAGTATTGTATGTTCCAATCTCTTTTTTTTTTTATTTACACTAATAATTGCTAAAAAAAATCTTATCTTTTAAATATTTCTTTGCATTTAGTCTATCCTGCCCACTTGGCTGTTCATTAGTAATTAGCGCAGTGCCGAGTCTAGCGCACACGGTGCAAAGCTTTATGGGGAAAGGCTATGATAGATAGCACAACTTTCCCCTGGACTCAGGTTACACTGCCCTGACCAGTTAATAGCTTTCCTGAGTACCAGTATTCCATGCCTGCACACATAGATGTGAAAAGTGTTACATTTTTGTTTGTTGGGATAAGTGCACACTGCCTTTAATCTTTCCCAGCATCAATCCTTTTGGTATATATATATTAGATATCCAACATCAAATTTGTGCTTTTATATATGACAAACATAGAGTTTTTCTCCATTGTCTTTTCTCTCTTCTTGTATCCTAGATAAGGACATTTTAGGATAAATAGAAGGAATCATTTGATTGGCATATAATTTCAAATTATAGGCCCTTTAGAAACTTGCTTGGTAACTAATTAACAATGTTATGAAAGTTAATAGCATTGTTGAATTTGATTAGGAAAGCCTTTCTACTCCGTGGTGTTTATTACAAAATGATGGGCTGTGTGAAAATGTACTTTTTAAATAATATTCTTAAACATATAAGGCTCATATTGGGAGCTCCTTAGAAACTGCTTGAGACGTGTGTTAAGGAATTAGGTCCCACATTATTCAAGCCCATAGAGTACAGTTTAAATGGCGAGATAAACTTGGGTTTATGCAGCGAGCAGAGTGAATTATGCTACAAACTGTAATGAGTCCGTTAGGATAATGTGAGAATATGAATTGACGGCTTTAACTGCAGTGCATGTTATGAATAAATAACCGTAGAATATCCGATGGTTACAGAGGGACGGGGCAGCCATTAGGGTTGTGTTTGCAGCAGAAGGTTTGTAAAACTGCAGTATTATAATGAGGACGTTAATGGTGGTGCAGTGATCTGTAAGAAAAGCTACATGTCCGGGATAATTCTGTGTCGACGGGGCTGGTCATAGACTAAATAGCACCCCAGACAAGAGGAGTCATGGGGTGACCCATCCTCATAGGGATGCCCATTTATGCATAAGAGAATCTTCATAGGGTGACCCATATATACATGTCAGAATCCTAAGAGGGTAATAGGGTGACCCATATATGTACAGAATCCTTATAGGGTGACCCGTATATGCATTAAAGAATCCTTACAGGGTGACATATATAAATACGTTGTAGAGTGACCCATATATGCATAACATAATATTTAGAGGGTGACATACTGTATATGCATAAAATCTTCATAAGGTGACCACTAGATGCATAGAATCCCCATATGGTGACCCATATAGGCATAACAAAAATACCATAGGATGGACCTATATATGCATAACAGAATCCTTGTAAGGTGACTCCTATATCTATGACAGAATCATTATAGGGACTCTGGGGTTTAATGTATTGTGGTGCTCATTTGTGCAGTGAAACTTTGAGGGCATCAATAAAGTTTCCCCCTGTTTGAACGAACTGATGAATATTTGTGCTTTCAATCTCCTTCTTACTCTCCATCCACTAAACTCCCACCTTCCTTTCACTCGCTGTCCCCTTCACATGTCTCTCTCACATTCCCTCTAACCTCCCATCTCTCGTCACTCCCTCTCCCTCTCTCGTCACTCCCTCTCTCGTCACTCCCTCTCTCGTCACTCCCTCTCTCGTCACTCCCTCTCTCGTCACTCCCTCTCTCGTCACTCCCTCTCTCGTCACTCCCTCTCTCGTCCCTTTATCCTCCCCTTACACCCCAATTATTTTCTCACACTCCCTCCCCTCTTTACTCCCTCCCCCTCTTTACTCCCTCCCCCTCCTTGCTCCCTCCCCCTCCTTGCTCCCTCCCCTCCCCCTCCTTGCTCCCTCCCCTCCTTGCTCCCTCCCCTCCTTGCTCCCTCCCCTCCTTGCTCCCTCCCCCTCCTTGCTCCCTCCCCTCCTTGCTCCCTCCCCTCCTTGCTCCCTCCCCTCCTTGCTCCCTCCCCCTCCTTGCTCCCTCCCCCTCCTTGCTCCCTCCCCCTCCTTGCTTCCTCCCCCTCCTTGCTTCCTCCCCTCCTTGCTCCCTCCCCTCTTTACACCCTCCCCTCTTTACACCCTCCTCTTTTTTTACACCCTCCCCTTTTTTACACCCTCCCCTCTTTACACCCTCCCCTCCTTACTCTCTACCTCTTCCACTCCTTACTCCCTCCTCTCCTTACTGCCTCCCCTCCATACTCCGTCCCCACTCTCTTCATTCCTCCCTCTGGTCTTCCTCCCCTTCCTTTACAGTATTTACACATTCACTACAGATTAATAAATCCATCCCTATGCAGATACAGAATGATGGCTTTAATGAAGACCCACAAATATCATGAATAATATATAACCACAGATGACCTCCTCCATTACATCACCGATTTACACCACAGCTCCTATCCTTGTAGCTAATTTCTTATTTGGAGTGTGCTGCAAGTCTGAGTCCCAGATGTCTCATCAGAAGACAGCCATGTCATGTCTTGTATGTCAGGCTGAGACTAATCACACACTAAGGAATCTCACAGAGAACTTCTCAGGTATTTGTTCCTCTCTCGGATTCCCTGACCTTTAGACAATCATTCCAGTGAATCATCATCGGCACTGCATTTATAATCACAGGTTTTATTTTCATTATCTCTGCTCAATGTTTTTAAGCTTTTTTTTCGATCCACTTGCACTAAAAATAAATCGTTTTTCCCTTTCAGATTTATGCTTGGCATTTAACGTTAGCCTTTGTGCTTCGTTATACTCTTGTAATAATATTTATAGTTTATCTGGTTATGTTAAAAAAAGATATCTTACTTTTTAGTGAAATATATATTTACTACAGGAGTATAGTAAATAAATAGCACATTTGTGCTCACATTTGGACGTCTAAAAATAAGTAAAAAATGAAGAAATACAGTTATTGCATAGCACTTAGGGAAACCTGCGAGGGCATGCAAATGAATCCACAATGCATTTTCACTCTTTAATCTAATACCACATTATACATGGCTCATTTTAGGCACATGCTTGCTCTTTAAGCATAGCATAGGATGGTTTATGCACAAACCAGGAGACTTACCCACAGACAGTCACTGTTTGGATCTTAAATGGATCTCATCATTGTGAGGCTGGTACCTAACAAGTTCTATGGATTTTATGGGAAGGTTATTTACCACAACATCATTTAGCTTATGGTGAGGAGCAAAAGAGCAATAGAAGGTTCCACCGTACAGAGTACAGTAAATAAATAGTACATTTGTATTCACATTTGAATGTCTAAAAATAAGATTGAAAAAAAACGGAATTCCAAGAAATACAGGTATTGCACTGCACTCAAGGTAACTGGTCATGGATGTGCAAAAAAAACTGAGGATGGGGGGGTTGAGGATGAGGAGGGAGGTTGAGGATGAGGAGGGAGGTTGAGGAGGGAGGTTGAGGATGAGGAGGGAGGTTGAGGATGAGGAGGGAGGTTGAGGATGAGGAGGGAGGTTGAGAATGAGGAGGGGGGGTTGAGGATGAGGAGGGAGGATGAGGAGGGAGGTTGAGGATGAGAAGGGAGGTTGAGGATGAGGAGGGAGGTTGAGGATGAGGAGGGAGGTTGAAGATGAGGAGGGAGGTTGAAGATGAGGAGAGTGGTTGAGGATGAGGAGGGAGGTTGAGGATGAGGAGGGAGGTTGAGGATGAGGAGGGAGGTTGAGGATGAGGAGGGAGGTTGAGGATGAGGAGGGAGGTTGAGGATGAGGAGGACGGTTTTAGGAGGGGGGTTGAGGTTGAGGAGGGGGATTGAGGAGAGAGGATGAGGGGTTGAGGAGAGTGGATGAGGATGGGGGGGTTGAGGATGAGGAGGGAGGTTGAGGATGAGGAGGGAGGTTGAGGATGAGGAGGGAGGTTGAGGATGAGGAGGGGGTTGAGGATGAGGAGGGGGGTTGAGGATGAGGAGGGGGGTTGAGGATGAGGAGGGGGGTTGAGGATGAGGAGGGGGGTTGAGGATGAGGAGGGGGGTTGAGGAGGGTGATAAGGGAAAGGGGAAGAGACACAGGGAAGGGAGAGATTGGAAGAGACACAGGGAAGGGAGAGGTTGGAAGAGACACAGGGAAGGGAGAGGTTGGAAGAGACACAGGGAAGGGAGAGGGGAGAAGAGACACAGGGAAGGGAGAGGGGAGAAGAGACACAGGGAAGGGAGAGGGGAGAAGAGACATGGGTGAGAGAGGGGGACACAGAGGGCACAAGAGGGACACAGGGGGCAGCACATTTCCCACCCTCGGCTTATACTCGAGTCATTCATTTTACCCAGTATTTTGTGGTAGAATAGGTGCCTCGGCTTATACTCTGGTCGGCTTATACTCGAGTATATACGGTACCCACATCCAATTACTCTTTGCCGTTGGTCCAGAGAAGGATCAGACAAACTTAAAAGCCTCACCACCATGTAACACGTTTGCAGATGACTCCGATATTAACATTTCAATGTATAGTTGGAATTCAAAGTTTTTCTGAAGTATTTTAGACCATTGGGAATCATTTCACTGGTAAAGCTTTTTTTATAGGCATTCTGAACATATATATAAAGTTCTTTTAGTAGATATCTTAATGTACTTTAATTATCCACTCGGCAGAATCAAGATTTCAAGACTTCTTCAGTAAGAAACTTTTTATGTGAAAAATAATTAAATATGCGTCACTGAAAGGATCACTGTACAAAGAAAAGTATGAGTAAGACTTAAAGCAGAAAAAGCTGTAACGTTAGGTTTTAATTAGAAAAGTGTTGATGCCGTTCCTGGACTCTGGAGGCGTCTAGGATGGTACCCAGTGATAGTTGTGTGTGTGTGCCTGAGAGGGGCGTTTAGATTTCTGGAGAGCAGGGCTTGAGTCTATCTGTGCAAGCGTGCGTACTTCAAAGCATTTGAGGGGGAAATAGTTTGGTGAAATCCAATCATCTAACAAACCCCACTCACCTTCTCCTTAACTAATAGATAAAAACACACCACTCATGCTTAAGCTCTTAGAAAGCGATGAAACAAAGAAGTAATTAATTATTACTACATCTATAAAATTCAGATTTTCACAAAAAAAATTGTATTTGTTCATAGCATACTGCTAATGCTGTTGCATACTCCACAAACTAGTGCCATGTTTCTTAAACTACAGTGATCCTTTAAATTATGTTTTAATTAATATACTGACGTTATTTATTTTATTGATATCCTTTGTTATAATGTAGATATCATTGTTCTTCCCAGGCCTTTTTGAATGGGCCCGCTTCCCACCCATTTTGCAGCGCTGCCTAGCTTGAGCATATGCCGGGAAGGTATGCTTTGTGAGGATGTGTGCCCAGCTAACTGCTCCTTTGTGTTGCCCACCTGCTCCTTGGTATCTCCTGCCCTCTCCTTCATGTCCCTGCCCTCTCCTTCATGTCCCTGCCCTCTCCTTCATGTCCCTGCCCTCTCCTTCATGTCCCTGCCCTCTCCTTCATGTCCCTGCCCTCTCCTTCATGTCCCTGCCCTCTCCTTCATGTCCCTGCCCACTCCTTCATGTCCCTGCCCACTCCTTCATGTCCCTGCCCTCTCCTTCATGTCCCTGCCCTCTCCTTCATGTCCCTGCCCACTCCTTCATGTCCCTGCCCACTCTTTCATGTCCCTGCCCACTCCTTCATGTCCCTGCCCACTCCTTCATGTCCCTGCCCTCTCCTTCATGTCCCTGCCCTCTCCTTCATGTCCCTGCCCACTCTTTCATGTCCCTGCCCACTCTTTCATGTCCCTGCCCACTCTTTCATGTCCCTGCCCACTCCTTCATGTCCCTGCCCACTCCTTCATGTCCCTGCCCACTCCTTCATGTCCCTGCCCACTCCTTCATGTCCCTGCCCACTCCTTCATGTCCCTGCCCACTCCTTCATGTCCCTGCCCACTCTTTCATGTCCCTGCCCACTCTTTCATGTCCCTGCCCACTCTTTCATGTCCCTGCCCACTCTTTCATGTCCCTGCCCACTCCTTCATGTCCCTGCCCACTCCTTCATGTTCCATGCCCACTCCTTCATGTCCCTGCCCACTCCTTCATGTCCCTGCCCACTCCTTCATGTCCCTGCCCACTCCTTCATGTCCCTGCCCACTCCTTCATGTCCCTGCCCACTCCTTCATGTCCCTGCCCACTCCTTCATGTCCCTGCCCACTCCTTCATGTCCCTGCCCACTCCTTCATGTCCTTGCCCACTCCTTCATGTCCCTGCCCACTCCTTCATGTCCTTGCCCACTCCTTCATGTCCTTGCCCACTCCTTCATGTCCTTGCCCACTCCTTCATGTCCTTGCCCACTCCTTCATGTCCTTGCCCACTCCTTCATGTCCTTGCCCACTCCTTCATGTCCCTGCCCACTTCTTCATGTCCCTGCCCACTCCTTCATGTCCCTGCCCACTCCTTCATGTCCCTGCCCACTCCTTCATGTCCCTGCCCACTCCTTCATGTCCCTGCCCACTCCTTCATGTCCCTGCCCACTCCTTCATGTCCCTGCCCACTCCATGTCCCTGCCCACTCCATGTCCCTGCCCACTCCTTCATGTCGCCAGCCTTTTTCCTTCATGTCGCCAGCCTTTTTCCTTCATGTCGCCAGCCTTTTTCCTTCATGTCGCCAGCCTTGACTTTCATGTCGCCAACCCTCTTCTTCATGTCGCCAACCCTCTTCTTCATGTCGCCAACCCTCTTCTTCATGTCGCCAACCCTCTCCTTTATACCACCCGCCCTCTCCCTCATGCAAACCTCCATCTCCTTTGTGCCTCAAGTCGGCTGAGGATTCCTGGGACAACACTGGATATATGAAGTGATGTTGCTGAAGTCAACACTCCCATGATTGTGTTCCTCAGAGCGAGCTTGCCCTGACAGAGAGCAGTCTCCTGTTAAGGGAACTCTCTTCCTCTTGTGCTGACCACAGTCCCTGCCATCATAATGTCTGTTCCCTGTCACAAAAGGGGTCTAATACTCGATTTTCATCAGCCTTCCCACAAAATCTGAAGTACAAGTTACGAACCAGCCCCACACTGATGAGATCCATTTAAGATCAAAACAGCTGTCTGTGGGTAGGTCTAACTCGTGCATAATCCATCATATACAGCAGGCATAGGCTAAAAAGGAGCCATGTATAAAGCGGTATTGCATTACAGAATGCATTGTGCACTAATTTGCATGTCCCCACCAGTTTCCCAGAGTGCTGTGCAATAGCTGTATTTTGGGGAATTCTGAGTAGTAAATATGTTTTGTAACGTATTTTTAGACGTCCAAATGTGTATTTACTGCTCTGTACAATGAAGGCTTCTATCGCTCTTTTGTCCACCGTAAGATAAATGATTTTGATAACAAACACGTTTTCTGACCTATTTTATACATTTACATGTACACACAAATATTACTCTAATTTATATTGTAAGCAACAGCCTTGATAATGGCGATATTTTAAGCACAAGGTCCCTTGTGGTTCTTGCAAATTCACAGGATATTGCGGTCTTTAGATTCATGTTCATCTGTGGATTGCTACCAGCTATCAAGAAATCCTCAATAAACACAGAAAAATACAAGCAGAGCCAAAATACATGATCTCAAGATTATTATAAATAACATACTGTAGATATATCAGCATAAGTAATCAAGCACATAACATCTAAACCATTTCATTGCAAAATCAATGATCTGCCTGAGTAGATAGTATGAAATAAAAAAATAAATAAATAAAAATAAATGAATGACATTAAAATGTAGTTAGCTGGAGAGGAAATTAAAAAATAGTACAGCTCTCCAAGATATCTATACAGATGAGTAGAGGGTATTTTATAAGCCAATATCATAATTTATATATATATATATATATATATATATATATATATATATATATATATATATAATTTACTCTGCTTTTCCTGCCGTCACCATTTCAAGGCCTTTGAGACTATATGTGTCAGAAAACTTCATGTTTTCTTTTTTGTCATATGTGAGACTTAGAGACCTTGGCTATGTTCAAAACGACAGTGGATTACTCATGTTGTGGACCTTTAAGTGGAAGCCGCATATATGAATTACAATGTATTATGGGAACACACACCGCTTATGAATGTGTCAGAAAAACCTAGAAGAAGGCCAGTCAAATAATCTAGGGCAATATATCATTTTTTACACATCAGGACAAATCTTATATTTGTTATTTTGGTCATTTAAACTATACTGTGTGACCTGATGTATGGAGATGTAATCAAAGTATTGTTTGCAAAGAGGTACTTTGTGGTGCTGAAACAATGCTTCTAATGAAATAGTTTTCTATAGTGATTACATTTATGTAAAACATGACTGATATTTGTATGTTATGTTTTATAAGTATTTTTAGTAATTTAAGCTATACTGCGTGACCTTGTCTATAGTGGTGTAATCAAATTGTTTTTTGCAAATGCACATCTAAGAGGTGCTTTGTGGAGTGACACAATGCTTCACATATTTTGCAACAACCCTGAGTAATTAGGTTAACTTGGCTTTCTGACTGAGTTATCTAGGTTACCAAGTAATATTGTTTAATGGTACCATTGTTTAATTACTTTTTATTAATGTGTTTAATTACCATTGCATTTTTACTATAAATATGCTGTACCCTGTTTAATGAGGAGATCTCCTACTTAAGCCATAGGTGGTACAACTATGTTATTTTCCTGGATGCTGGGATTCCCATGCTCTGTTTGTGGCTGTCTAATCTGATGAAAGGCTACTGAAATTCTGCTGTCTGCTGCAGCTGGTGAGGTGTGGAAGGAGACCCTGGGCACGGATGGAGAGATATCCCTGTGCTGTGACAATGGGCTAAATATTTTCAGAAAGCAGAGAATTGAGCATTTAATGTATTAAATATTGTTAGTCCTATTAAAAAAAACATTGTTCTCCTGCCCACCGGAATTCCCAACCTCACTATATAACTCTGATAATGGTGTTACCCATCAATGCAAGCCCAAATCAAGAAGATCCTACAAATTCAATTAGATAAAAAATCTGGCTTTTCCAGCAAAAACAGTATTTCTTAGGAAATAAAACAGGCAAAATATTAGCAAATCAATTAAAATTGAAAACCTCAAGCAAACAAATAGTTAAAATAGTAGAGCACGATGGGAAATTTTTTATCAAACCAACAGACATTGGAAACTCCTTTGCTAATTATTACAGATCTTTGTATAATCTAGTAGAGAATGGGGAAACCCATAAATTCTCTAAGGAAATGATAAGGAATTTTTTAAGGCATATAAATCTCCCCAAAATATCTGAGTCTGAACTCCAGAAACTGGATGCTGCTATCTCCTAAAACGAAATTCAATCCTGTATATCTGGCCTACAAATAAACAAAACTCCAGGTCTGGATGGCTTTCCTAATATATATTACAAGATCTTTTCTCAATCCCTGATTAGCCATTTGAAGGAAACTTTTTAATTAAATCAAGTTTTTAGGTGAAGCTCCAAGAGAAATGTTGGAAGCTAATATCTCGATTCATAAAACTGGTGAAGATGAAACTAAAGTTGAAAATTATAGACTTTTCTCCCTCCTCAATTCGGACATGAAAATCTACTCCAAAATTCTTGCATTGAGATTAAATCGTATAATTTCCAGCCTGATAGATACTGATCAGACAGGATTTATCAAGGATAGATATGGTCTGGAAAATACTAGAACATTTATAGATTTGTTTTCATTTGCTAATGCAAAAATAAAGTCCCAGTTATAGCCTTGTCATTGGATGCAGAGAAGGCTTTTGACAGGGTTAGCTGGGACTATTTGGAACTGGTCTTAAAAAGGTTCGGTTTGGCCAGGTTTGGCTCGCATACAGTAATGGCCTTATACAAAAATACTTTGCGCTATGCTTATAAATCAAGCAATTTCCCCATATGCAATGGGACAAGACAAGGCTGCCCTTTGTCTCCCTTGTTATTTGCCTTTATAATTGAACCCCTGGCAGTAGCCATTAGGAATGAGAGTTTGGTCAAGGGTATAGCAATTGGTCCTTTTAACAACAAAATTACATTGTACGCTGATGATATTGTGACTTAATTATTTTGTTTATGCAAATTACCCTTAGAGTTTAGTCTCCCTAAGGGTGATAGGGGACTCCAGACGTGGACCCTTTGCTTACTGTGCCTTAGGGAGTTCAGTTGCACTTAACTGATGAGGCCCAAAAAGGCTGAAGCGCGTCTGGGGTTTGCTGTTTCTCCTGTTCAGGGTAGAATTGCCTGGTATTTCGGGGCTGACTCACTCTTTTGAGTGAGACCAGATTGATATACTACAGGATATTTCTCCCTGTGAGCGGTACAAGTGAGCTAAAAGAGGTTGCTCTCAGAGTGGGTTATCATGTCCATAGAACTAACCTATTAAGGTTGGTTCGTTCTCTGATGAGCACCTCTGACTTAATTATTTTGCTGATGATATTGTGGTAACTCTGTCTGACCCAAAAAACTCACTAAATAAATTGTTTAAAACTTCGGAATGTTTTGGAAGAATCTCCTATTATAAAATGAATAAAACAAAAACAGAGATATTGTATTTGAATTTGCCATTAGAACTTAGACTTGAATTAACAGAATTATATAAATTTAATTGGGATAAAAATAGATTTTCACACTTGGGTATAGAGTTTATTCCAAGATTGAAACTACTTCCCAAACTCAATCTCAATAAACTGTATATACACATGAAAGAAGTTTTTTCAAATTGGAAAAAAATGAGTTTTTCATGGTCGGGCCGAATTGCGGCAATTAAAATAGTGATATTATGCAAAATAATATACATACTTAGATGTATTCCGCTTTATATCAAATATAAAACTAAGACATTTCAGAGACTGATTAATCAATTTATCTATAATGGAAAAAACGCTTGAGTTAACATAAAATTATCTTCAAGGAGCTTTGCGAGAGGTGAAATGGCGTTTCCAAATCTGTCAGATTACATTGAAGTAATAAATCAAACTCATTTTCTAAAATTTCTCACAATAAAAACTCCCCCAAAATAAATTCAAATCGAAAGGTTATTATCACAACCAATTAATCTGAACTTTCTGTGTTGGCAGAGATATAAAGAGAGTAAAACAATAAAAAAAATGCTTTTGGTAGTTAAAACTTGTCTACGATTTTGGACTCAGACTAATAGAAAATGCAAATTGATTCCATTTCCATTTCCTATTATACCAATTGATTGTATTTTCGCTGATTTGGTTACAGAGATAAAAAGGTAGCAGTGATATTTTGAAAATATAATTTTTCGGCAATCTTTTTAAAAATTGATTATTTCGATCTCTGGAGGATTGTATAAATAATAATATGATTAAAAATGGTTTGACGCTTTGAATCCCCTTTTAGGAAAATACAATTCAAGTTAACACAAAGATGGTACATGGTTCCCTCTCTCCTTTTTAAAATAGACTCTTATAAGCACGCAGGTAACTGTTGGAGAGGTTGCTTAGAACAAGGCACACACACATATATGGTGGTCTTGTAGCATGATTCATCAATTTTGGAGATTAGGTTTAGATGAAATTTCCAGGATAACTAATATTTTACTGGATCTAACACCTGAATTTTTTTTTTTTTCATTTTTGTCCAATTACAGTTAATAAAACACAAATGGGTTTCATTATTCACATTTTATTAATAATCAAATGGTTAGTAACTAAAGATTGGAAAAAGAAAACACTACCAACATGGAAAGAAATGTGGGAGATAACTTTAAGAAATAAACAGCTTGAAATTGACTTTATAGAACAAAATGGGAAACTAAATAAAAAAAATACAACTAAAATGGGCTTTATTAACAACAACAACTTGACATACTAATATTAAACAATTAGCAATGGAACAGATTCAGACCTAAAATGAAAAGAGAAAGGAAGAGAGGAGACCCTTCCAAAGTTTGCCTGGCCTACCCATGAGACTCACCAAATGTAATGTTTGTTTACACTACTTCTATATATACGTTCTGTTTTTTATTTATCAAAATGAATTGATAAGTAGTGTAGAAGTGAATGTGGAGATACAATTAATATAACTGAATGATAGCGATCTATATATTATCAAGAAAGTATCTATGTATTAATGTTTTTGATTTTGTAAGAAACGAATAAAAAATAAAAAAAAATAACACCTGTACCTCAAATTAAAAAACGCGACCTTAACTTTTTGTGTCAAATAAGGGGCATCACAATTTTGATTGGAGTTATTGTAAATAAGATTGACGTGTTGAGATAGGGAGAACTGAAGAATTCGCTTTATTCATTTTTTTGATTGCATTTTATCTTGCAAGCAGCTGAATGATGGTTTGACACCAACCTAAGCTCCATATCCCCAGAACAAAGAAGTAGCCAACGGTGTCAAGGTGTAGTACAAATTGAATTATATTTCTGTATCGAAGCACAATGTATAGATTTGTTCATTCAGCTGTAAACACATTGTATGGAGTAGATCAGATTGTATTGAGAGAACATTAAAACACATGCCCAGAACCAAATAAAGGAGTTTATCATTGATTGTCCTCATTCGTAGACGCCTGATAGAATCTCGGAGTTACCATTCAGTAGCATTTATGGAACAGCTGCTGTATATGATGTTGTCGTACTGCAAGATCAGTTAATAATGGGTCAAATCTTTTTAAAAAAGTAAAATAAATAAATAGTAATTTTTATCAATCAATACTGCTGGAAATCAAGCCATACTGTTCACTGGAAGGTATGATCATGAGGCTAAAGCCTCATGGGTCATATCATGAGAAGACAGGATTCCCTAGAGAAGACGCTGATGCTGTGACAGATTGAAAGCACACAAAGAAGCAGACAGCAGAGGCGGAGATGGAGGAAGGATCTGGGGACACTGAAGTAATGAATATGAGCTTGATGGAGCTCAGAGCCGTAGTGGTGTGCTGCAGCCTATAGGGTCACAGAAGTCTAACCCGACTGAATGATTAAACAACAATTATACTGCAGTGGGAGCCGCCATTTGTGTTTCAGCTTCTACGGGTGGGGCAAGACCTAAATTTCACATAAGCTTTTATCTGCTTATTACTGTTAGGCTTTTTTTTATAATTTCCCACATTTTACTGAGGAAAATACTCTGAATACAGAAGGGATGTTCGCAGTAAAACTTTCTGATACAGGAGGACTTGAAATCCTTGCTCCTGAGAGCTTACAATCTAAAAGAGATGGTTGAGCAAGTCATAGAAGAAGCACTGAAAGCTATTGAAGAGTCTAATAGAGAGGTAGGGAATTTATAATGCCACTGGCTTTAATACAACTAATAATATTTAATACATCAGATGTAGAATATAAAACCTAAATAATATATCACAACATATCTAGTTTCCCTAGCTTTTGCATAATCCATCCTGGGCTTTGCTTAAAGCTGTTAAATATAGCAGGCATATTCTTAAAGGAAGCCATGTTTAAAATGGTATTGGATTACGAGAGCGAAGCCTTTCTGGCACAATTGCATGTCCCTGCCCAGGTTCCCAGAGTGCAGTGCAATAACCATATTTCTTGGAATTCTGAGCAGGAAATATGTTTTTTAACTTATTTTAGACGTTTAGATGTGAAAACAAATGTACTATTTACTGTACGGTGGAGGCTTCTATCACTCTTCTGCCCACCATAAATTAAATGATTTGTATATATACTTATAAATATATCAACTATAATAGTTGTCGTAATTGCGAGTTTGTCAATAACGCAATGTTAAACGATACGGGTTGCGCAAGGAGCGACGAAGGCGCTCATCGCAAGGCCCAATAGTTATGGATTTGAAGCAA
This sequence comes from Discoglossus pictus, assembly GCA_027410445.1. Lineage (NCBI taxonomy): Eukaryota > Metazoa > Chordata > Amphibia > Anura > Alytidae > Discoglossus > Discoglossus pictus. Next base: position 15,657,315 of record CM050166.1, read on the forward strand.
ATTGAGTTTTCAACCTCACCTATGGGCTTTCTGGCTCCACATGAGGCAGGGAGTCCATAAGTGAGGTTGAAAGCTAATTTGCTATTCAATTGGCATCTTTTGGCAGCCTCCCAATGGCCGCTGAGTTATGGCCTTAAAAAATAATGGCGGTGTTAAACCTGTAACTTTTTTTCAAGCCAGGAAGGCTTGGAACAATAGCGATTTATGCTTCAAGACTTGCAGGCTTGAAAAACAATTACAGGTTCAACCACCGCCAAGGGAAGGGAGGGGGAGGGGAGAGACGCTGGGGAGGGAGTGGAGGGAAGGAGAAACACGTGGGGGCGGGGAGAGACACAGGGGAGGGAGTGGAGGGAAGGAGAAACACGTGGGGGGGAGAGACACAGGGGAGGGAGAGGGCGGGAAAGAGACGCTGGGGAGGGAGTGGAGGGGGGGAGAAACATGTGGGGGGGGGCGGAGAGACACAAGGGAGGGAGAGGTCGGGAAAAAGACCCTCAATGATTGTTATTAGCAAAGTTACACTCTCATCGTGAGGTCCGCAAGTTAGAGGGGAAAAGCATCGCATTGTGGGGCAAACAGCATTGTGAGGCTTCAAATTTTATTGCCGCATTTTCGACAGGCAAGTCGCTAGTGTTTGTGTGTATATATATATATGTACTAACGACTTGCCCGTCAAAAATGACGGCAATAAAAACTGAAGCCTGGCAATGCTGTTTGCCACACAATGTAAGCCTCTCCCCCTCTACTTTACTGGCCTTGTGATGAGCGCCTTTGGCGCTCATCACAGGCCTTGCAATGAGCCCCTTTGGAGCTCATTGCGAGTCTCTCCCTCTGTCTACTTCCTCCCTCGTGTCTTATTTCCCCCCTCCTCTCCCTCCCTTGTGTCTCCTTCCACCTCGTCTACCTCCTTTGTATCTCCTGTGTTTTTACCTCCCTCTCCCTCCCGTGTCTCTAAACCCCTCCCCTGTGTCTCTTTCCCCCTTCTCCCTCCTATGCATCTCTCTCCCCCCCCCTGTGTCTCCCCCAACCCTCCCCTGTGTGTCCCCCAACCCTCCCCTGTGTCTGTTCCCCCCTGGCCTGTGTCTCTTTCCCCCTCAGCCCTGTGTCTGTTATGGCCTTCCTCGTGTCTCCATTTCCCTCCCTTGTATATCTTCCCCCCTGCACTCTCTCCCCTGTGTCTCTTCCCCCTCCTCTCACTCCCCTGTGTCTCTTCCCCCTCCTCTTTCTGTGCCTCTTCCTCCCTGTCTCTTCCCCCTCACCCTCTGTGTCTCTCCCCACTCTGTGTCTTCCACCCTCTCCCTCTGTGCCTCTTCCCCTGCCTCTCTCTGTGTGTCTTGCCACTGTGTCTCTTCACCCCTTCCTCTGTCCCCCCCCCCTCTGTGCCTCTTTCCCCCTCTCTCTGTACCTCTTCCCCCCCTTCCCTCTGTGTCTCTTCCTCCCTCACCCTCTGTATCTCTCCCCCCTGTGTCTCTTCCCCCCTCTCCCTCTGTGCCAATTCCCCCCTCTCCCTCTGTGCCTGTTCCCCCCTGGCCTGTGTCTCTTTCCCCCTTCCCCCTGTGTCTGTTCCCCTCTCCCCCCCCCCATTTCCCTCCCATGTGTATCTTCCCCATGTTCTCCCTCCCGTGTGTCTTTTCCCCCTCCTCTACCTCCCCTGTGTCTCTTTGCCACCTATCCCTCTGTGTCTCTTCCCCACTCTCCCTCTGTGCCTCTTCCCCACTCTCCCTCTGTGCCGTGCCTCTCCCCCCCCTCTTCCCCACTCTCCCTCTTCCCCACTCTCCCTCTGTGACTCTCCCCCCCCTCTTCCCCACTCTCCCCCCCCTCTTCCCCACTCTCCCCCCCCTCTTCCCCTCTTCCCCACTCTCCCTCTGTGACTCTCCCCCCCCTCTTCCCCACTCTCCCTCCCCTCTTCCCCACTCTCCCTCTGTGCCTCTACCCCCCCCCCTCTTCCCCACTCTTTTACCTGCTCTTGGGCCGCGCAAGCGCGGCTCGCGCCGCGCTCTGCGCAAGCGCGGCTCGGGCGCAGAGCGCGGCTCGGGCGCAGAGCGCGGCTTGCGCCGCGCTCTGCGCATGCGCGGCTCGCGCCGCGCTCTGCGCAATGCGCAGCACTTTATAATTGTCTAACTGCGATTCGTCTGAAGCGTGACGTCCATCGTCCCTTTGATGCGGTGCAGTTATGTCCCCTTAGCAGAAAAAACACCCCCAAAGCATAATGTTTTCGCCTCCATGTTTGACAGTGGGGATGGTGTTCTTGGGGTCATAGGCAGCATTCCTCCTCCTCCAAACACGGCGAGCTGAGTTGATGCCAAAGAGCTCGATTTTGGTCTCATCTGACCACAACACTTTCACCCAGTTCTCCTCTGAATCATTCAGATGTTCATTGGCAAACTTCAAACGGGCCTGTACATGCGCTTTCTTGAGCATGGGGACCTTGCGGGCGCTGGAGGATTTTAGTTCTTCATGGCGTAGTGTGTGACCAATCTTTTTCTTGGTTACTATGGTCCCAGCTGCCTTGAGATCATTAACAAGATCCTCCCGTGTAGTTCTGGGCTGATTCCTCACCGTTCTCATGATCATTGAAACTCCACGAGGTGAGATCTTGCATGGAGCACCAGACCGAGGGGGACCGGCAGTTATTTTGTGTTTCTGCCATTTGCGAATAATCACACCAACTGTTGTCACCTTCTCACCAAGCTGCTTGGCGATGGTCTTGTAGCCCATTCCAGCCTTGTGTAGGTCTACAGTCTTCTCCCTGACATCCTTGGACAGCTCTTTGGTCTTGTCCATGGTGGAGAGTTTGGAATTTGATTCATTGCTTCTGTGGACAGGTGTCTTTTATACAGGTAACAAGCTGAGATTAGGAGCACTTCCTTTAAGAGAATGCTCCTAATCTAAGCTCGTTACCTGTATAAAAGACACACGGGAGCCAGAAATCTTGCTGAATGTTGGGGATCAAATACTTATTTCCCTCACTGACCTGCAAATAAATGTATAACTTTTTTGACATATGTTGTTCTGTCTGTGTGTGTATATATATATATATATATACACACACATTTTCTCCCATTGTACAGTGACTCTTTTAGAAGGAAGTCACATTTTGTAGGTGACTAGACTTAATTTAAAGCTGCAACATGTATTTTGTGATATTATACATAATTAGTATTGGATGGAGCAGGTCCTCTCCACATATATATATAGACGTGGATCTCCCCCGGCATCTTGTTGTGTATCCTATAACACTCCATAGGTTTCATGTAAACAACAGCCCGGCTCACACCCTCCTGATCGGAGGTCCCTATGGGAGACTAACTTACTGTGTAATTGTTCTCCTCGATAGCATCTGCCCTAAAAGCAATTTTCTGCTCCACTGTGGCTGGCGTGAGCGCCTCATTTTCCATTCATAGAAGGTTACGCACTTTATCTGTTTGTTCTCTAAGAAGATAAAAACAGAAAAAGCTCCATAAAAGTAATATTTAGAGAAGCTGGAGGTTCACATGCGGCTCTTATTCTTAAGAGGCGAGTTAGTGACCCCATGTGGCAATTGAGGGGTTAAAGAAGAAGGTATCTGGCTTTTATTAGGATATAAGATATCAATATATTTCATTTTTTGTGTTATAATTTGCTTATGCGGCTGCCCTCTGCGGCGTATGCAGACACAGTCTCTGTAGCGGTCGATGTGCAGTGTAGTGTCCTAGCCAATACTATTCTTTATCACATATATGCGTGTTTATATATAAATACAGTATGTCAGAAAATATCAGGGATTGCTCTGTTTGGATGATTTTTCAGTAAAAAAAAGACATTAATTGGCTTCAGTTTATAGGGAATTGATATTTTCTTATATGACACATAATAGGGATCTATATATATATATATATAATGATATTGTTATTTATTAGCAAGGGTTGTGTCGGGAGCGTTATCAGAATATTAGCGATACATGTTCCCACTGCTATAAAACATCTGTATCACATAGAAAGGGTGTGAAAAAACAGCTGTACATTGTAGTAACCTTTTTTCCCAAAGTGAATACATTCTGAGAAAATGAATTTTGTTTTTTGCTGCATCTTTAAAGGGATGAGGATGGTTCCCAGTTTTTAATATTGAAATAAACTACCCAAGTGTTTGTTTGCTTAAAAGTTCTGTTTTTACTCACTGAAACCTTCCAAATAGTCCCTACAAAGTTCCGCCTCCTGTAACTCATTCACACAGCGACTCTACAGTACCAGATATACTAGACAATCAGATTGTCTCAGCAGCATTTCAAAACATGTTGTTGAGAAACAGATTGGCTAGTATGTCGCGTACCAATAGAAACACTGTGTGCATGAGCTGCTGGGGGCGGAGCTCTGTAGGGACCATTTAAAAGGTTTCAGTGAGTAAAAACAGAGCTTTCAATCACTTGTTAATAAAATGATGTTTAGGTAGTTTATTTTAATATTAAAAACGGTGAATCTTCCATATTCCTTTAAGCAAATGAGTGACTCCTGAATGCTAATTAGCTGCTAATTAGGACCATGATCTTTTGGGGGGTCAGATTGCTCAGATAATGTTTTATTTAAAAATAGCTGCCCTCTAAAAAATAAAGAGATGTGCAGATAGCAGCGGGACCCTAATCTGCTGTGGTGGGCCCCAGTGCTTTTAGCTCCACCACTGGATAGATATGCAAGTAATAAATATTGTACATATAAAATACATTATACCTTTTGTCACTGTATTGGACGTCTAGACTGCTCAGGGGGGTCTCTCTAATCCGTCTTTGCCTCCGGCCCCTCGACCTCTCGGCCCGTCCTGTGTACACTGCACTATAATTGCATTTCTAAGCAACTCTTTTATTTGACCGTTAAAAAATTTATCACAAACTACTCTTGAATTTGCTTTTCTTGACAAGCCGGGCAGTCTCTCAAGTAGTAGGACAGATCCCAGCTGGTGTTCTTCACAGACAAAGCTCCTCATCTTGTAAAACTCTCCGTTCTCTTGGGATGTGAGAGTGGATTTACTGGTTTAGGTTATACTGCGCCAGGATTTTTACTTTATTTTCTGAACACGTTCAATTTTATACTGAGCTAGCCCAATAATATTTACTACAAATCTACGTTCAATTCTCTTTTTTTTTAGGTTATTCTTACAGAACATTAAAAAAAAGGATATATGTTGTGTTATCCATTTTTTTCTAAAGTCAACCAATTCTGAAAATGTCCATGTTGTGGTTGCTGTATTGATATGCAAATGAGTTACTCATGCATATTAATTAGCTGCTTTAATACACTAATTATGATTACAGTCTGCTTGACTGTCTCTGTAGTGACCAAAATAAAGACCCCCATTGTTATCTGGCAGTTAGACCCCTCTGCCACCATGATCCATACATTAACATACAGGAGTGGCATAATTAATCCACTAGGAGGGAATTAGTGAGGGGAGGGAGAGGGTGGGAAAGTATGGTGGGAGGGAGTGAGAGAAGGGAGAGTGAGAGAGGGGTGGGAAAGAGCGAGGGAAGGGAGAGAGGGTTGGAAACAATGAGGAGAGAGAGGGTGGGAAAAAGTGAGGGGAGGGAAAGAGTGGGTGGGAAAGAATGAGGGGAGGGAGAGAGTGGGTGGGAAAGAATGAGGGGAGGGAGAGAGTGGGTGGGAAAGAATGAGGGCAGGGACAGAGAGGGTGGGAAAGAATGAGGGGAGGAAGAGAGAGGGTGGGAAAGAGTGAGAGAATGGAGAGAGGGTTGGAAAGAATGAGGGAAGAGGGGGTGGAAAGGAGTGAGGGGGGAGAGAGAGGGTGGGAAGGAGTGAGGGGGAGAGAGAGGGTGGGAAAGAGTGAGGGGAGGGAGAGAGTGGGTGGGAAAGAATGAGGGGAGGGAGAGAGTGGGTGGGAAATAATATGGGGAGGGACAGAGAGGGTGGGAAAGAATGAGGGGAGGGAGAGAGAGGGTGGGAAAGAGCGAGAGAATGGAGAGAGGGTTGGAAAGAATGAGGGGAGAGAGGGGGTGGGAAGGAGTGAGGGGAGGGAGAGAGAGGGTGGGAAAGAGCGAGAGAATGGAGAGAGGGTTGGAAAGAATGAGGGGAGAGAGGGGGTGGGAAGGAGTAAGGGGGGAGAGAGAGGGTGGGAAGGAGTGAGGGGGGAGAGAGAGGGTGGGGAGGAGTGAGGGGGGGAGAGAGAGGATGGGAAGGAGTTAGGGGGGAGAGAGAGGGTGGGAAGGAGTTAGGGGGAGAGAGAGGGTGGGAAGGAGTTAGGGGGAGAGACAGGGTGGA